>VNKC01004228.1:0-59812 GCA_008042775.1 Drosophila pectinifera | reverse complement strand
ATATAATTTATATAATATTATATAATACTACTTTCAATAGTTCTCGGGAATTTGCATTCCTTTTTGGTTAAGAGTAATTAATTCCCACTTAGGGGCAGCTAGAGTCATATATTGTTATATTATTATATATATATATATAATGTATATAATATTATATTACATTACTTACAATAGTTCTCGGGAATTTGAATTGTTTTTTCGGTTAAAGGTAATTAATTCAGTTTTATTTTTGTTGAATTATTATTAATTATTTGGAAGCCTTTTGGGGAAGATAGTTTCATACTGAGGACTAATCAAATAAATGATATAATATTATGAATAAGAGTAAATCCAATTAGATGAATTCGTTGTCCTTTATTCTGTCAAGAAATGTCATTGAAACAATATGTTTGGCACAATTACTTATAATTTGTTCCCTAAAATATAAGCGCCTTTAAAGACTCCTGGAGTTTTAGCAAATATACCCCTAAAAGCAGTGGTTCTATATAAATCCCTTTGTACCTATAACTTTAAATCATCTAGTAATAATGACTTAATTTACTTTAGTAAATTATAAGACAGACTCACCTTTTCAGAGACGAACAATAGCGAGAGAATTATGCAGTTGCAGCTCCGCAGGAAACACTTTTGGAATTCTGTCAAAGGAACCCGCTCTCGGGCTCAATTAATCCTTTAATTGTGATTGCCCAATTTGATTTGTGAGTGTGTGCAATCGTCCTTTGTACTCGTGAGGATGTGATTAATTTTAATTGAAAATTCCGCAAATTTGCACGCTTGGCAAAGCGTGAAAAACTTCTGGGGATGAAGCCCCCTGCTCTGGCACTGCCCCTTCACTCTAAGGATTCAAACGCACACTTTGGTCACACTTTACGGCCGGAGCAGCTTTCGGCTTTTAATAAATCGAGGAATTCACGGGGAGCGGGGGAGTTTCCGAGAGGAAAGTCGCTGTCAACGGCTATCAATCAGGGCAATTACACACGCACTCGAAGACCGAGAGTAGAATCTTCAAGGCAGTAGCTCGTTTTTAGCTTTATTTTTTATATTCTGTTTGCTTTACTTGGGACTTTTGCAGGCTCCTTCTTGTTAGCACTTTGTAAACTTTTTTTAAGCGATTTTCTTGCTGTTTTAAGGGCTCTACTTGACGCGCACTTTTACGTAAATTTGTAGATTAGCGAAGAACTCTTCCGTCCGCGAAGACAACCGCACGTCACGAGTCTGAACTTCCAACTGAGTCGGAAAGACTCGAATCTTTCCCAGGCGCTTCGCGGTCTGCACGCCTTCGGGTGGCCTCGGCACTCGCTCGGGCAGCTTCGGGTTTATGGCAAGAGGAAATATCGCATGCGAGAAGTGCCCGACTGATTGGGAGAGAAAAGGGAAATTCCGAGACAGAGAGAGCGGTACTAAAAGCCGGCTATGTGTGGGAATTTTCCTGGCTCTTTATTAGAAATTCTTTTCCTACAAGAATTAAATTGTTTAATACAAATGCTTGGTAGAGGATTGTTTTTGTGAATTTGCTATAGTTCTATGTCTTCTTTAGTTACTGGGAAATCTTTTCTTACTATTAATAAATAAACCAGTCACTTTATAATTGAATTAAGCTTAAAGATGAAAAATCGCTAAATTTATTATTGATATATAGGTTAAATTTAAAATATTTTTTATTATTTTTAACTCAAGTAACCCTAGGTACACTCCATATAATTTATTCACTTAACACCCACACATGGCTTTGCCATAAAAGTCCCTTTTCCCGTTTAACCACTTTTTATAGCAACCATTTCTCAACCTCTCTCAAGTGTTCGTTCTCTCGTGCTGAACAGCTGCTTTTTGTTTATTCCAATAAATTCCCTAGCAGTTGTCTGATAAGCACGTGCATTTTTTTCTCCCCCGAACCGCAAGAGAAGCGGCCACAGGTAGCGGTAAAAGGTAGCCGAGGAGACAGGTAAGGGAAGCGATAAGAGAGGGAATACATTGAGTATTTTCGGTAATAAAATTACGATTTTCGGGTGCTGCAATTGTGTTCTAGATTAGGAAAAGTCAATAATTAAATAGGAGTAATATTCCGCAGCCTAAAGGCATTTCCCCAATTGGATTACGACAAGCAAAAATACTTGGCATTTCATTAGAAATAATTTCTATAAAAAGAAAGGAAAGTGGTTCCATTTACTTAAACCTCTTTCCATAAATAACCTTAATTTTGAATAAATATATTGTAATTCTCCTTTCAAATAAAATTCCGTATATATAATTATTTGCCTTATATCTTATGTATTTATTGTTCATAAAAAATATACACACATTTCTTGAACATTCTACATTACCTTCCAGAGTACTTTTCCACCTAATTTAGTCGCTCAACCAACTAATTGGCCTGGCTTCCAATTAGCTTAATAAATCCACTTCCATGGACCAAACTTATTGCCTGAATTCCATGCCCCGTTGGCCAAAGTGAAATGGCTCGCAGAAACGCTGAAATCGTGCACACAATCAATTAAAAACTACATAAAACTCTCAAATTAGGAGGAAGCAGGCGCCACCCTTAGCATGTATTAGATGTGTCCTGGTAAAAAGTGGCGGGGAAGTATCTCCTGCCAACTGGCCCCCCCCTATATGCGCTAAATCAGCAAATGTGTCACCCAAGAAGGCTGCAAAAAACATACAAGCTGCACGGGAATTCTGCTTGATGTAGAATGAAACGCATTAATTTGGCTCGTTATGATTATTGCCACGCCATGCCACGCCCCCTACACGCCGCCCCTGGTTCGGAGCTGGAGAAGATGATGCACGGGCAGAAATAGAGGAGTACTTGGTAGCCAGAAAATGAGGGTTAATCGAATATCTATAAAAATGTTTTGTTTTGAATTTTAGATGCAACCTTACCTTTAATTTAAAAATTATTTAAGTTAGTTTTAATTAATATAATTTTGGTTATATAATATTCCTATATTTATTTTTTAATTTTTGCCATTCAAATAGTACTTTTAAAATGTTGAAACAATGATTCTCTTGAAGAGACTTTAGATTTGATTTATATTTCCCATAACAAAATTTATATTTTTAATTTATATATTTAAATTAATTCATCCTGTTTCTAAATAAAGATAATAAATAAGATAAATATATAAAAACATTAAATTTATATTTTATTGAATTAAAATTGTCTTATTAATTTCCGTGCACTGCCTCGAGTAGACCATATGGAAATGCCTTGAGTAATATGTTTGTCTGACTCTGCACAGACCAAACTCTGACCCCCATTCAGCCCCTCTTTCGGGGGCTTGGGGAGGGAGGAGGGGGATCGAGTGGGGAACCACCGCCAAAGGCGCACGTTAAGCGAATCGTGCACACGCCCCATGACGATGATTAATTACCTTTTTGGCTGCTCGCTCGCTCGCCTGCTCCCCGCCCCGGCTGGATGCTCGGATGTATCTTTGTATCTCGCAGCTGTATCTTGTGCACATTTCACTTATGCACGCCTCACGCTTTGGTGGCCAGAGGGTGCTCCCCCCTCTGCCTTTTGGGGGGTTCGTCGTTTGTCGCTGATGAAGTTGTATTATTTATCGCAAAAGTGATTTTCGCACTTTCCGCGTGTCTTCGGCTGTCTTACCTCCTCTTCCTTGCGGATAGGTGCGGAAAAGGAGCGAGAAGGAGAAGGTGGTGAGAAGGAGAGGGCTTAGAAGGTCTAGGGAGATGGATAATACCTTCTAAGGCGTCTATATATATTATTATATTAGTGTGGTATAAATACATCTTAATAATCAATATCTCAGCGTTTATTATTCATCTTAATAATCGTGACATTACAGTATTGTTTTCTAGTATAGTTACCATAATTTTCAGACAAAGATACTGTATCTTCCAGTTTTTCCACATGTTCCACCTCGAGTTGTACAAATTTACGAATCTTTGTAAGATCTACTCTTGACAGCCATAACTTCAAGGAATAATTGATAATTTTGGTAACTTGGGCCGCTCATAACCCTCAGTGACTGCACTATCTCTCGTAGGATCTGTGAGTTTAGGACGCACATGTGTTGCGACTCCTTTCGGAGCGTATCAAGTTGCCAACAAATCGATTGAGGGCGTCACTCCGGGGCAGTTTCTGGGGCTGTTAGCCGAGTATTTCCACAGTAATTCGAGACCGCGCCAAGTCAATGAACCAAAACAAACGAAAACAAAAGGGGAACCGCGACGGCAGGGAAAACAAATACAATGGGAGTCAACAAAACACCGCACAAAAAGGCAACAAATACACAGAAAATGCACAACAATTTGACATCTGTTTCGGCGAGGAAAAAGGAGTAGCAGCGAGGATAAAAAGGATGTCACGTAGATTGACTTGTACAGCGCGAGGACGGCCAGGAAGCTCCAAGCTCCAAGCTTCAGCTTGTCAGCCACTCGAAGCTCCTCAGCCCTCGAAGAACAAGGAATAAAACTCCTTCGAGTGCCTGTGACAAATGCCAAGGGTTAATGAGATCCCTGCCCGAGCTCGCTTTACAAACGGAGTTGTGTTAATTATCATCAGTGGCGAGCGGGAGTTTAAACGCTTCATTAGACAAAAGACAAAGAACTGGAGAGGCGGCTGGAGGGGTGAAAGCGATACCGAAACATATTTAGTGAAAAATATCAGATTACCAAAAAACCGGGAGTCTCAACGGGAAGGGAATAGAGCAGCAGAAGGGTCCGGAAAATAAAAATAAAAGGGGAATAATATTAGGCATTCAATTAGTCACTTTTAACATGGGTGAGAGATGGCCCTTACTTGGAATAGATTAGGAAATACTTTTGAAACTGATTTGGTTCTTGGAACTAGAATTTCATGCCAGGCGGAATTTAAGACAATTATTTAGGGCAAGATTAAAGTTTAATCTTTATATGAGTTGCCTTTTAATGCAAAATTCCTTTCCCTCCTGCGCTTCCCAGAACTCCTTTCCCTAATGAACTTTATTGTTAAACTCTGGCCACGATGTTTAAGTATTTCTTAAGAAAACACCAAGATCATTAATATGCATTGTGTTTTGAAAAATGATTTTTCAACATGCTCGAACTTTAATTGTCAAAGTCCAGAGTCCGCAGACACTTTTGCCCTTAATGTGCAGCCACGAAATTATGCTAAGTTATTCATTTATATTAATTAACCGAAAGCTAAAGGCGAAGCTATAGAAGAGACTGAGATGACTGAGGCCAAGTCTCAGTTTTGGCATGTGAATGATTGATCGATCGCTCCCGAAGAGAGACCTCCACATGAATCACTCGAAGACGAGGAGTGACTCATTTCCGAATAACAAACACTATCGAAAATGGAATCGGAATCGGGATCGTAAAAATGCAATTGACGGAGAGCGGGAAAGCCAGGATTAAAGGTCAGGCTTGGTCTTCCTCTGGTTTATGACTTGGCAAACAAAGGCCTTAAAGGGAAACGCCGCCCAGAGTAGCGCCCCATAAACCACAAAGGCATTATCTACGACCACTTGACACGCATTAAACAAAGCAAAACATTTATATTTTTATTGAATTATTTTTGAGAGCCGCCAGATCTCGCTGGGCGGCAAATTAAAGTGGATCGCCGATAAGGAACACTGAAAGCGATGCTCACATAGTTTTTCATGGACTCAGGCACACATGTACGGCTTCCGCCACACGACTAACTTAAATCATAAAAAAGTGGCCAAAAGTGGCACAAAAAATAGGAAGCCATCAAAAAACAGAGAGCATAAAAAGGAGAGTAAAAAGGGAGTTACATTGTCAAAATCACGTGCGTGCCGCACTGGGTGACTCTTTTTTCTGGACTTGCAAATTTATTTCGTCATGCACAGCCGTCGTTCTGGCCATGCAGCTTTCCACGGCGCTTTCCCTATGTTTTCCCTCAAGGAAACTCCAACTTTGTCATCGGATTCGGACAAAGAACGCGGCCATAGCTGGCAATAAACGGATAATAAAATGCTTGCGGAAATATATTTGCAAATATAAATGTGTACAGTACGGAATTAACTACTGGGGGCAATAAAAAATTACAATGGAACCAAAAACAAAGAAAGAATAATCTTTGAAAAAAGAGCTTATGCAGAGCATGAAAATGGGGTTAATAATAAATTCTTACTTTAAAATAGAGTTTTTGCAGACTCTTTCAGGTTTTTATAAAAAGAGTATTACACTTTGGGCTTCAATTTAAATTCAATTATCACCTCTGCAGTTTTTTGCCCACTGCGCCAGGTGACACATGAAATTATTGTATGAATTTCAGGCTAGTCAATGCTTTTTTGCTTTAAAAGAGTAAACAACTTCCAGTTGGAATAATATTCGGGCGAGCGAGCGGACGCGCCTCCTCATTAAAGGATGTTTATTAAGTATTCATGTAAATGCCAATTTAAGGACACCCTCTCTCCCCCTGATGGGTTATAGACCGGCTGAGTGTCAACGTGGCTGGCGGCTTTTTTGTTGTCTCGGCTTCGGTCTGCATTATTATGGATATTGAGCCATGAATCCCCATTGAAGGACTGCCCTGGCCCTGTAAGTTCCTTTTTGAACTGCGCCGCCCCCAGGAAGGGTGGGTAAAAAGGGGGATTTTGGGGTGTATAAACAACAATAGATTTATTGCAAACAATACATGAAATGCATTCGAATAGGGCTTTGAAACGGGTCTTTGTTTGGTTTTTTTATTAGACCCTCTGAACTTTAATCGAAGTTTTGAAGCTTGAGTAAAAGTTTGGGGGAAATAAGATCGATAATGTATAGAAAGTAAAAGCAAATCAACACTAGAAACATCTAATGCTGATAGGGAATAATCTCTATTAGGGCCCAAATATTTTTCGATATTATCTGCAACATTCACTGCTCTAAAAGTTTAATTCTTTGTTGTTAATCTACATAATCTCTAGGTTTTAATGTGACCCTTGCCATTTATGAACCCATCTCTGTATATCGATTAATCGTTGTTTGTGTTAAAGGGCAACCCTTAAAAAGGAAACCCTTGGAATGGAAATAAGACTCGGCAACACTGTCACAAGGAGCGCAACAATACCGAGTGTCACTTCGATTTCTCTCTTGCCAAACAAACAACTCCAGTTCATTAGTAAAAAGATATTTCAGCCGCTCGGCTCAAAAATTCAGCTTTCTGAGAAAATATTATAGAGAAATCGAGGACAATGTCGCTGAACCTGTCCTCACCTGGCCACCGCGACGATAACTGCGGCTCCACATCCACCTCGGAGGGCTCTCCCCTCCCGGTGGCAGAGCCGGCGACTGAGGAGGCCTCCGAGGAGGTGCCAGAGGAGCCGGATCCAAGTCCCACTTCGTCCCGGTCCTCGACGGACATTAGCCTTGGCTTTGCGGAGTTCATGGACTCGCTGGACCTGCCGCCGGGGGTGACGACCCTGACGGAGGACACGCCCCAGAGCCCGGGTCTGCGGGAAACAGTGATGAACATACGCTACCTGGTGGCCGAGATGTACTCCGGCGAGAAGGACCTCCGGAAGATCCAGTACGAGAAGGAGGCGCTCCACAAGCTGGCGATGCCCCCGCCTCCGATGGACCCGCTGCTCGGGTACCCCTTTGCCCTGAAGGTCTTCATGGCCGCCAGCAGCATCGGCATCTCCGCCATCAACTGGGCGGAGGAGGGCCGCGAGCTGGAAGTGGACTACCTGGAATTGCAGGACCACCTGACCACCGGACGCTCGATATTCCGCTGCCGGAGTATCACCCAGTTTATTGACCAGCTGCTGAGCCACGGCTTCACGAGGATCCTCAAGGAGGAGATGGAGCCAGCAAAGACTTACAGGCCCGTCCGGCTGTACTTTGAGCACCCCGACTTCGCCAGAGGCGAGCTGGGGGCCCTGCAGAAGCTGCTGGTGGAGAGCGAACCCTTGAAGAAGTGTCCTGGCAAGAAGCTGCCCGCGGAAGATGAGGCAGCCGGGACAGCTGAGGAAGATGAGGACAAGGAGAAGGGTGTGAGGGCTGAGAGGCTGCTGCAGTTCCGGGTGCCGCTCCACCTGCCTGCACCTGGCCAGCTCTCGCGGATGCGGTTACGCGGCGACAAATGCTGCTCCAGCTCCCCCAGCATTCGCTCATCCCTGCAGGTGGCCCGGTGCCGGTTCCGCACTCTCCTGGAGCACCTGGCCACTGCGAGTGTGCTCCAGGCCACCAGCCAGGTCAGGAACAATTCCCTGATGAAGGGTCGGCCCTGGGAGTACCCGCCCTTTGCCAGTTCTTCGGTCAAGTTCGTGAAGCCCCACGATTCCGTCATCCTCTTGGATGCGGACAACCCGCCGGACTACGCCGGCTACTACGGCCAGGTGGAGACAGCCCTGGTCACTAAGTTCTTCTCGGACTACCTGCCGCGCTATGGCAGCAAGACCACCGGCTACAAGGACATAGTCCTGGAGACCAACCACAAGCCCAGCAACTTCCAGCAGAACCTACCCATTGGCCTGGCTTACTCGGATGGCGAGGACAATGACCACGACGAGGTCCTGCCACCCGTTTCCCCCGCCGAGTTGGACTCGGACATGGACTGCAAGCCCTCCACTTCGGCAGCAGCGGCCGCGGCCCTGAGGTCCTCATCTGGCCGCAAGAGAGCAGCGGAGGATGTGGAGGATCAGGACTTGGAGGAGGCCATGCAGGAGCTCTGCGGCGGCTCGACGGTTCTCAAGGAGAATGTCTCCGGCAGCCGTGGGAAGGCCAAGGCTCCCCAGCCCAAGACCCCGAAGGCCACTCCCCGGAAGCGTCCCACCAAGTGCCTGGAGTCCAGTTCCAGCGAGACCGAGGCTCCAGTGAGTCAGAAGGGCAAGAGAGCGAAGAGGGAATCAGTCCAGGACTCCAGGAAATCGCAGAAGGTCCAACTGGAAACTACGGACGAGCAGAAGGGTCCTCTGTTTGAGGAAGTTCTCTTCAGCAGCCGAGGAAAGTCCAAGGCCCCAAAGGCCAAGCCCCGAAAGCGGCTCACCAGCTCCAGCGAAGACGAGGCTACTGCGAGTCCCAAGGCCAAGAAATTGAAGAAAGGAGTCCAGGTCCCTAGGAAAAAGAAGAATATCCAACCGAAAGACCTCGACGAGGAGGATGAGGAGGAGACTCTCGTGGAGAAGACTCCCGAAGAAAAGCTGAAGCTACTGCAGAGCCCTGGAGAAGATGACGAGGACGAAGACGAAGACGAGGTTGCAGAAGAGATCGACGTCGAGGACGCCGAAGAACAGGAGCAGGCCCAAGAGGAGGACGCCGAAGAGGCCGAGCAAACCCAGGAGATGGAGGACGCCGAGGCGGAAGCGGAAGAGGAGCCCGAAGACGAGGAGGACCCCGAAGAAGACGAGGACGAGGACCCCGAGGAGAACGAGGAGGACGATGACGACGACGACTACAATGTTCAGTACCGGGCTGCTCCGCAGGATCCGGAGAAGCCACGGCGCTATGATCTGCGCAACTCCAAGCGGCAGCCCCACTGAAATCCATCTTAATCCTTATTTAGGGATAAGTCTTTAATGGCACTTTTTGTACATAATTTAAACCACGTCTAAAGCAAGCTGGAAAGGCTCAGAGGAAAGGCCAATGGCTTCCACCAATTAAATGTTAATTCAACACAATTTCAAGGAGGTTTATTTGGGGGAAGTGTTTGGAAAGCTGTATAACAGAAGATTCGAAAGATATTCCTTAAATGTTGAGCCCTCAAAAGTCTTGAGTCCACCTTGAGTCCACCTCCGCTGTATCTCTTATTTATTCAACTTCAAAGCCCATTCCTTAAGCCATTTAGCATCTTCGGCCTATCTGAACCCGGCCATTATAATAACTCTTGTTTGGTTTCCTTCTCGAGGCCAGTGCCATTGGACATATGGGCAATTAAATCGCTTATCGCCCTTTGATCTCTCACGCCCTCGGCCTGCCCCATGGCCGGGCCCAATCAAAAGTGTAATATCACCTGGAAATATCTTACCAATAAAGCCCGGCACCCACACGGGCTGAGAGCGCGGCGAACCAGCCAGGCAGGGGCACAATCAGTCGGATGTTTACAAGTTTTATGAGCCACCAAATAACAAGATGAACAACAGGCAACCGAAAACGAAACCAGAACCAGAAAACCTCAAAAAAAACAGAAACGAACTTAAACGATACTTGGCTTTGGGTTTGGGTTTCGGGGATTCGATTCGCAATTCTCTGCTTCTTTTTAATATAACTCAGCGTGAGTCGAGACACGGTTTTTATCGTCTTTAATTTGCTTTTTATTTGATATCATATTTCAAGACGGACAGAGAGGAGCCCTGGAGCAGGGTCCCCAAAGAGAGGGAGGAACCTTAAGTCAAGACGTCATAATGTCATAAAAATGTCACATACTTTTAATAACTTTATGACAGCTACAAAATCATAAACAAAATGCCCTGACAGCCCCACACAAGAGAGCGCGGAGTGGATTCTGCGGCTGGGATCTCTTTTGGGAGTCGTCATAATGAGATGTGTCATGTTTTGCCTTCCGAGAAATGTTTCTCGTTCTCCATTTCGTTGGCCTTCTTGGCTTTTGCCACGATTGGACGTCGTCTAGACTCTCGGGCAGAAGTAATCCTGCCCCCCAAGAGTCTCAATTATAAACATGACAGCAAGATTATCAATTTTGATGTTTAAACGATGATCTCCGGAACACATGGAGGAGATGTGTCCATAAATGTCAGTGGATTATGGATTTTGGTAATAGATGTTCACTGCCTACCTCTAACTAGATAATTAATAATGCTGAGGATAGATATCTGCCATATCTATTGGTGTGATTTTTTATAAATGCCAATATAAAGCCATACTCACAAAAATAACACACCTCTTTCGAGGCAAGAGACCTCCAATCTCGGCTTTAGTTTCAGCGCATAAATTCGTTTGGCGAGAGAATAAAGTTATGGAAAATAAAGTCGGGACTTTGCCTGCATTATAATGAGGATTCTCTGAGGGAGCAGCGCAAACCCTCGGCTCGCTGAGTTATTAAATGCCAAGTTATTTGTCGTTTAGCTGGAAATTCATGCAGGTCGGCGGCGGCTTTAACTTCTCTCTGTTTCGAGACCCGAGACTTCAGACTGCTTTATGGATTTGAGTAGGAAATCTTTACGAGTTTCTGGTGGTGGGACAAATTTATTGGCAAGGCATAAATGTATCTGCCTCTTTACTTTACCCGTTTGGCATTAATATCGTAAGTCATAAAGAATTTTAATGGGGCATATAGCCGTTTGGGGAAACTATTTACATATGCATCTCGATGTTTTATGGAGCCCAACGCGTAAAGATCTCTCTTTTTGGCAATTTGTCTTTTGATGATGGGAAAATGCTTCAGGGAAGAAGGTGTTGAGTGTGGTTATAAAGCAAGAGAGGCATGATTTTAAGGGTTCTTGCCAAGGTTTATGGCTGAGCCACTAATTGGCTTTCTCATAGATCAAAAGATACATATTTTACACATTTATTTTGATTGGAATTGAGCTTTAAGAAAACGACTTAACTGCAATCGAAACTCAATTTGCAGTTTCCCCTCGACTAAGTAATTTGTTGTACACATTTGTTAAGAACTTTGCGCTTATCATTTATGCCTTTCCGAAAAGCCAACTTTATAAATAAGCCAATACTGGCGGAGGGGGACTCCGTGGGCCAAACTTGCTCCTGCGAGTTTGCCGTGTCCTTGGGCTTCTTTCAGGTAGAGCAGAGTTATTTTGGGACTGCACAAATGCAAAATGCATAACAATCACAATTGCACCGAAATACCGAAATATTTCGCCAGCAAATTGGGATTTATATGCACTACAGTTGCGGGAGATATGGCCTCGTACCTCAGGAGCGAGCTCGGCAAAAACTTCCTCCAAGGAGGGAAGTGGCTCCGCTTTACCTTCAAGTGCTGTAACCCAGTTCCGAATTGCTTTTTTACTTGCCAATGCGGGACTGCTAAGGATTTGGTTATGGATATGCAGATGCTCCCCGGGGCGAGTCCCAAGTAGTTTATGCAACATTTGACTAGAATCCCCCCGAAAAGTTGCCGCAAACTTTTGATCGATGTGCTGCTGCTGGTGGGACTGCTCTTTAATTGGGCAAATACACTCAGAATACAGAAAATATCAAGAAATATGTGTCACTGCTGCTTTAAATGTTTAATTTAATGAGCAATTAGAAGGAAAGGTTCAGGGGAGAGAAGTGTACTTTCTGGGTTATTTATAATTCGACTCTTATAGGGGAAAGGCGTTCTTATAAACATAAAATCCATTAAGAGTATTTATTCAGGTTAATAATCCTCCTCGGGATAGGGCATACAGTGACAGGCTCCCGGCGTGTTCGATCCCAGCCAGCGCAGATACTGGTTGACTCTGGTGTAGACTCCCGGGGCCTGGGGCCGGGCACAGCCCACGCCCCAGGACACAATCCCCGCCAGCTGGTACTGTCCCGGCTGCTCGTCGAAGGTGGTCTGGAGGGGACCGCCGCTGTCGCCTCCGCAGGCATCCTGGCCGCCCTCCGCAATGTAGCCGGCACACATCATATTGTCCGTGATCTGACCCGGCTTGTAAGTGGTTTTATTCCGGCACTCCGACTGGGGTATCACCAGCACCTGCACTTCCTATATTGAATAGTTTAGCTTAATAATTCCTATCCAGGAACTAGAGCTCACCCTCAAGGTATCGCTGGTGGGGCCTCCTTCCCTCTGAGCTCCCCAGCCCGTGACCACGGCCAGTTCGTGATCGAAGCTGTGGCCCTGAACGGGCAGGCAAATGGGTCTCAGGAGGCGGTTCTCCATCTCCAAAGGTCGGTCCAGCCTCAAGACAGCTATGTCATTGTCGAAGCTGCGGGGATTGTACAGCTCGTGAACCCGCACCTTGGTCACATATCTCTCAATGACAACAGCACCCTCGTTCGGGTGGCTGCGGTTGTGCTCCAGGAATCGCAGGGTAAGGAGCTCTGGCGGCACTCCCTCCACACAATGGCCCGCTGTCAGGACATACAGATCATTGATCAGCGAGCCGGAGCAGTAGAATCGGTCGTGTATGAGTATCACAGCCATCCAGGGGTACTGATGAACACTAGTCTCCTGGCCGCCCACAATTTTGCTCAGAGTGTTGATGAGGCCACAGCGACAGGACACACAATACCTGTCCTGGGGGAAACCAGGCACTGGTGATATTGTTGGTGAAGTTATGGGGTCTGTTGTTGGAGTTGTTGGTGAAGCCGTTGTTGAAGGCGTTGTTGAAGTTGTTGTGGGTTTTCTTGTGGTACTTGCAGTAGTCGCTGATGTTGTGCTCGTAGCTCCAGGCGGAGGTAGTAATATCGAACTTATCCACTCGAAAACATTCCCCGGCAGTGGTCGCACTCGCCTGGCCATTGTTGTTGAACCGCACAGGCATAGGAGGCCACAGAACACAGCGCTCCACTGGAGCTTCATCTTCCTGGCACTCTCAACTACTAAGCTCGAAGCTCTCTCGGATCATCCGTTTTAAAGCCAAGTCCACCTAAATCCACTCACCTGCTAATCACGTTTTATTCTATCCACAAGCCCGGCTGGCTGTGCAACTTTTCATTTGGGCAACACACACATTTTCCGGGCTGTCGCACAAATGAATTCATGAAATGTTTGCCCCAGCAAAGTGTAAATGCCTTGCAGGTTAACTAACAATTCCCGGCACGGGAGGGAGGGGATATATGCATAATTTCCAGGGGGTTTTCACAGGAGATTGCACTTTTCATGAATGTCAAATTAAATGGGCACTTAATGGGGCTAGAAGGTTGAATTAAATTTAATCAGAACAGGAATTTCGGGCAGTATAGATGAGACCTTCCCGTAATCACCACACAATTCCCCTAATTGACAACTCCAACCCGAGTTTCCACATCAACTTTTCCCACTATTTATCCAATATTATGCAAATCAGACGCCCAATAAGGCTCCAATCAAGAGTTGACACTCCGCCACAAAGCCGGCAAGTTTCCCCGGAGTTTTCCCCGCAGATTTTCCCCGCCACTTGTCATTGCCTGTGCGACTCGTAAGCTGGCACAATAATCTGTAATAGGCTTAGGCATGAAATATTGACGCTTAGTGACCGCTTAGTGGATGCCAAATGACTAAGTAACGCCATCTTGGCGGAAGCCCCAGACTCCCGACTCCTCAAAGTGTAATTAGAAGAGCTCTGAAAATTAGTGAGAGCATTTCATAACAATTTTCCCTATGGGCATGTGTGTGTATTTATTTGTGGAAAACTAAGCCGCTTACGGGACTGAGGCTTTGCGACTTTAACTAATTGAATTTGGTCTATATACTGGGGTATATCCATTGGAGCGTGGCTTTAACCCCAGCACACGACTCCGATTCCGATGGTTACACCCACATGCGGAAGTGCACTGACAGAAATAGAGCCAGATGAGCTGGAACCCTGAATATTCATGTAGAAGTAAGAGTATTAATATAGATTACACTTTTGTAAATTCATTTTTAATTTTTAAAATATTATTTCAGTTCAGGCAATATATTTCTCCTTCTGTACGCTACATGCTCCAACGCCTAAATGGTAGCATTTTAGGCCAGTTACATTTTATAGACTAGAGAACTCGGGAGTGTATATATCGAAAGTGGGGCTCTTCCAGGGGCAGGGGTTGCGCTGCTGACTGCCAGCACCTCCAGTAAATTGTCCAATTACAAAACTGCGTAGGCCAGGTAGCAGCCAGTTTAAACCAGACCAAGACCAGGAGTCCACTGTCCGGGGAAACTCGAGACGCATCATCCACATGTTTCTGTCACTTTTGATAGTCGCTCTCCTCTCGCTTAATTGATATTTATGGAAATGGGATTCTGGCGGAAAGTGGAGCGCATGTGGGGAGATTTACAAGCCACAACATTGAACTCCATCCGCCGCCGGGCCCGGGCTCATTAGAGAGTGGGGGACGCTCGCTGGAGAAGGAGGCGGGCTGGAACCAGAACTGAAACTGGAAAAACAATACTGCAAAAGTAATCCACTGACCCACAACTGCAGCCGGGAAAAGCAGCAGGAGAGCCACTGCTGTGCCCGCAAAATATATGGCTTAATTGTGGCCAAGTAATAAACATGTCCGAGTGGGTAAAAAGTTTTCGGTTGCCGAGAAGTTGGCCAAAAGAAAACCAATTAAAATGGCCGAGAGAGCCAAAGTCAGAAATTAGAAGCAGAACCAAATAGCTGACCGGCGATTCAAGTGGCTCAGAAGAGGCCTGGGGACATGGAAATATTTAAAGTCCAAGGAAACTATAGGTAAAGGTGGGTTTGTTATAATAAGAATGTTGAGAGATCTTCATTAAAAATGGGAAGTATTCAAGGGTTAAAATAAATGCAGTAATTGCACTTGAGAAAGCAAAGTAAATGTCCTAGAAAATATTTAACATAAAATGTACTGAGCAGAATATAATCTCTTCTAAATCCACGCACTTAATGGCTTACAGCTAGCTGCCTTTCACCAACCAAAATCTGCAGTTGTGAAATACATTTTCAGAGATCGAAAAATGTATCTTTATCTGCAGCGAGAACCGAATGTTTCGCATTGCGTAGGCTGGCAGTTGCCAGTAAATAAAATATTTATGCACACTCCCAATATGCTGTGACTTGTGGCCACTACTTAGTTGTCGAACACGAGCTCTTTGGCCGCTATCGCGACAGAATCGGGCTTTAAAGTACGCGGCTTACAAACAGCAGGCAAATGCAGTCAAAACACACATTCCGACGGCTGCGGCCACGGCTTTAATTAAAAGCAACATTTTCACAGGCCGCAGAACAAGCTTATTAACAGTTAACCCAAGCAACTAAGAGTGTGTATTAAACAAGGGGGTAGGACACAGGGGAGAGGGAACAACGGCTGTCAATTGATAAACAAGTCAACTGTCACTTAGGCCCAACATTGATAGCGGCTCTGCGTTAATCAGGCAAAGTGTCCAAGTCCGAGTCAGAGTCCTGCCCCGAGGACCGGATCCCAGCTCCAGCTCCAGCTCCATCTCCATCTCCAGCTCCAGCTACGACTCCTTCTGCAAAAACTCCACTTGTTGCCGGCTGGCGGCTGATGGCGATAAGCAGCGACACATGTCACAAGATTTTCAGCCCCAGTCTCAGTCTCAGCCTCAGCCTCCGCCTCTTCGCTTTTCCTCTTGCCTTCTTATTTTTATTTTAATCAAAAGTGGAAATTAAACGCGGCTAATGAAGATTTTAATTGCGTGCAACAGGCCAAGTTGCATGTGGGCTTTGTGTGCCTATAAGAGTATGTACATATGTGCGGCACATAAACTTGCAACTTAGGATTTACATGATCAGCATTTGTTGGCAGCACGCAATCCCTAGGCGAAGTCCATCCACTTTGGCTAAGCTGGTTATGACAGTTTTACAAGGGAACAGTGGGCTCCAAACAAGGAAAAAATCACAGGGGTATAGCCAAGTACAGTGGGAATTATGAGCCTGTTACAAAGACATAGTAAGTGCAGGTATTTGCATGTCACTCTTTACTCTTTGACTTTGACTATTGACTCGCAAAGTTATAGTTGTAGTCTTGGCCAAAGGCCACCCTGGAAGGGATATAAATTAAACTTTAAGTATGTATGAAAAATAATTATATATTATATTTATCAGCCAGGAATTTAGTAAAACCAGGCGGGATAAAAGGCCAGACTCAGCAATAACAATATCCATAATAAATGCATTTTCTGACTTAGGTTTGATTTTATATTAAGAATCAAAGAAAAGGGAAAAGATTCCAGCTCAATTATCAGCAATTCCCATTGATATTATTACTTAAAATATTTGAATCACCTTTTATTAGACCAAGTTAATAAGGAAACTTAACAAAATTCTCGCTGTGGCAATCTAATATTTTTATAAAGTACATTTCCACCCCGAAGCCCTATACTCCCTCCTTCTCCAGCCCTAAACCCACGATATCCACCAGTTAAAGAGCAATTGCTCAGACAGCAGTCATATCAGAGTCCTTTGTCAGTCACCCAATTTGCATAGAGCAGTTCTGGCCAACTTCCTTCCTTTGAGCCACCCCCTCCAGCGGCCCTCCGGAAAACGGAAAGAAAATGTGAAAAATGTCACGCTTCATTTGCTTTAACCGTTCAAACGGACACCTGGTCCGAAAGGTAACCCTACAAAGGCCATGGACAGAGGGCGGAGGACGGAGGACATAGATGATAGTGTGGAAAAACAGGGCTCACAAATTCCACGAGAGACGTGGAAACAAATCGAATCGGACAGATCGATTAGGCATACAAATGTGCAATTAGAGCTGGAAGCTCACTCTGGCCACTGTGGAGAGATGGGTTTATATGGCCTGCATGTGTAGCCTGGCAGCCCTTTGCCCAATTAGGCGTTACCAATTGATGGAGGAGTAGGATCGGAGGTGGGAGCGGATATGGAGACCTAACGAGCCATGTAAGAGACTCGCTCGCCTTTCAGCTCCAATTAATTGAATTAAATTTTGTGAGTAATTTTTTCCGTAATTTACGCGCCATTCGGTTAACCGGAATGTCTGACGCTGGCCACAAATTTCAATAATTACCGACAGTTTTTAATTATCCCTCGGAGGGCGTGAGTTCACTGACCAGCCAATAGTTTGGAACAGCATTTAATTATTATTTATGAATGTTTAGCGCTTTCCTACTGAAATTGATTTATGCGGTTTTATCGTGAGTGTGTTGTGCGTCTGGCCAAGTTTATTAATTTGTTAAAGCCAGCAGCGATTTGACACAAGGCCCACTCGGCCCCCGAAACACCCACTGGATCGGGCCTTACATGTGGGCCTCCCTGTCATGTCGCCTGCCCATTACAATTACATATTAATTAATAACAATTTTCCTTCTTTTGCCGGGGGTGTTGAAGCGTGTAAGCTATAATTAACAAATATTCGATGGCGCTTTGGGCAGATGCTGCACTTTTCCTTGAACTGTAAGAATTGATTGAGAAAATGGTAAGAATAATAATTATTACAGAATATCAAAGGGGTTTTTCATGGAATTTTTAAATGTAAAATCTTAATTTCATAAAATATCTAAAGGAAAAAGGTACGTAATTCTTTGATAAATTCCATAGGCCTTATTTTGGCAGGTATGATCTTCACTCTAACGGTGTCAGGCCCATAGTTCAATTGATTTTATTCTTCCAACTCTTGGGTAATATTTTTAAGCAAATAATAGTATTTATAGAGTCCTAAAAATGACCTTAAATTACCCTTATTTTAACCCAGAGCCTGTTATGCTAATAGCCCCCACAATTCGCAGCATATCAGATGTGATTTAAGTGCAGCCTCCTCTTAATTTGGGTTAATTTAACGAAAGGCAAACATTTCCTGCTTTCGCCGCTTGATTTTCTCCGTCTCTCCTCTGCCCCCGATCCCGGCTCGGTCTTAACCCACTGACGACAACGGGGACAATGCAAACAGAGCGCGCCTGCAGAGCAGACTCAATGAGCAACGCCTGCGTGAAAAATGCAAATCAATTCAATTAAAAAAGAACAAGAGCAACCAGTCGCCAGGACGCACAGCATAGCCGCCAGGTAAACATAAGATACGATCCTCCATATACTCGGAGAAAAACCCCACGGAAAAGCAACAGACGAAACACGCTCCATAAAGATCCCCAAGACCACGAGCAGCAACAACACATGCCACAAAAGTGTTGCAGTTACAAGAATTTTAATCAAGCGTTTAACACTAAACGCGCACAAGTCGCAGAGGCAGACGGCGGCGAGGCTGCGGCTGCGCAGACGCATAAACAATTTTCAAATTGTTGTTGTTCTTTTGTGGCTGTTATTGTTGCGGCCGTTGCTGGCGTTGTGTCTGCCTCGCAGCCTTTATTGGCATTGTGTTGCCGCCGCGGCCGCCGCCTGTTGTTGCTGTGGCGCATAAATTAACTTGCCGCTTGTCTAGGCCCGGCAGCCAACATCAACTTCTACTGCAAGAGCACAGAGAAAAATGAACATTTGGGAATTTTAAGGAGACCTTGTAGATTTTTCACCAAAAAATCCACATAGAAATTCAATGTTTTCATAAAAGTATATTCATAACATCGCATATTGTGCGCACACTATCGCTAACCTCAGGTTAGTGCTCGTAAAAACCATACAATTGAAGAAAAAAAATATATTAAAGGATATTTATTATTATTAATCAATATTTCTTTTATAAAGTTTAAGAACATAATAATATTGTATCAGAAAATGGCATATTATGTGCATACTATCGCTAACCTCAGGTTAGTGCTCGTAAAAACCACAAAACTCTAGAAAATTACATATTTAAGGATATTTATTATTTTTAATGAATATTTCTTATATAAGGTTTAAGAACATAATAATATTGTATCAGAAATGGCATATTATGTGCATACTATCGCTAAGCTCAGGTTAGTGCTCGTAAGAACTACACAATGCAAGAAAAAATAAATAATTAAGAATTTTTTCTGTAGCCACAACAATATTTCTTTTACAAAGTTTAAGAAAATAATAATATTGTATCAGAACATCACATATTGTGCACATATAAATGCAATGATTTCATAAAGGAGTATTCATAACATCAGGTTAGTGCTCGTAAAACCACAAAATTCCAGAAAATTACATATTTAAGAATATTTATTATTTTTAATGAATATTTCTTATATAAAGTTTAAGAACATAATAATATTGTATCAGAAAATGGCATATTATGTGCATACTATCGCTGACCTCAGGTTAGTGCTCGTAAGAACTACACAATGCATTAAAAAATAAATATTTAAGAATTGTTTCTGTAGCCACAACAATATTTCTAAGTACAGCCCATCGGCTTACACCTTTCAAAAATGTTTCCATAATTTTCTATTAAATCTTTTAGTACTCCATATTTCCCAACACAGAACTCTTCTCAGTGTAACAGTTTTCGGCTTGACTTTGGCTTTCCTTCGCCTTGTTTCCTCCTCCTTTCGTTTTGGACAAATTTAAATTTGCATGACAGACGCACATTGATCATATTGGCGGGTTAAGGGGAGGCGACGGCGGCGGCGGCGGCGGCACGAGGGGGTTAAGAAACATGCCACAACGAGCCCCAACTGTGCCAAAAGGAGTCTTTCGTTTCGTTTTCATTTCCAGCCTCATTCAATCCAATGCGGTTCTCTCCTTCCTTTTTTCAATTAACCAAACATGCGGAGCACTCAAAATGTCATTTGGTTTTCCCAAATGTTTCTGGCTTGTGTTCTCCTTTTTTCTGGTGTCTCTTGTGTCTGGGCAACAGGCAGAATTTAGGCCAGCAGCATGCGTGAAACTCCCATAAAAAATCATTCAATAAATCACAACAAATTAACATAAATCTTGTTCTGTCGTCGTCGTCGGCGCTTTTCAGCTAGGGGCGGGACGGCCGCAACGCCACTCGAGGCCCTAGGAGCCCCCGGCTCCCCAAAGCTGCTCTCCTGAAGTTGATGATGATGTCGATCGTAAATCGTGGAAATTTGACAAATGCCCAAAAGCTTCCACGCACTCAGAATGGGCAATAAAAAATTAAAAAGTAAATATACTGAAGCCTCCGTATCGCCATAGCCCCACAAGATGGGAAAAAAATCTTTATTGCATCTTTAACAGCGGCAAAAACATAACATCAATTCGAGTGCTGGATGCCATCCTATGGAATAGGGAATACTCTAAAAATAAAATACAGAAATTAACTATGAAGTGTATTAAATATAGATATGCTATAGAGATCTAGTACCCCGAATCTTATGGGTTAGTGTTTTATTAAAAGGCTAAAAGGAACATTAAAGCACTGAGTAGGAATCTGAAACTTTGTAGGCAGCACAAGTAACACCCATTCTATATAAAAAGTAACTTTAGATTCTACTCATTCACTGGTAAAGGGTATTCAAGACGAGGGTAATACCATCCAAAATCTAAACAGATGCACAAATTCTTCGAGTCTCGCCGCGGCGCACACACGTGCACTCCGCCGCATAGATGACACAAATGGCACACAAAATGTATCTTTTAGAACGCAGAATGAGCTCCATAAATGCGGAGCAGACGGAGCTCAGCAATGTGCCCCCAAAGGGAGCAGGAACCGCGCACATGTCTGCAAAGTGTTAATGTGAATTTATGATGCATTACGCGCCATCGCCACTGGAGAGCCGAGAGGAGGGCCCTCATATTCGGACTCCTTCCTCCAACTTGCATACCTAACTCTCCTCGAGAACTGATAGATAAACCAATTTTTCTGTTAGCGTAATGAAAAACAGATTTGGGAAAGTTTTTACGATAGTCGCTCTCTTTTCTGGTAGTTTTTATGATGGAAATTCTGGAGTGAAGTTTTATTATTGTAATAAAGACAGAAGAGTGCTGTGGAGTTCAAAGCATTAGGTTTTGGGAGTTTTCGTGTATAAGTAGGAACTGGAACTCTTGAAGAAAAATGGGAGTTTTAAGCTGAAGTTTTAGGAAAATATAGAATATATTTGGAAGAGCTCTTCACCTAAATACCTATTCTATATATTATATTATTTCTATTTTAAAGTGTTGCAATCCCTAATATAATTCCTCTGCTTAAAATACACTCCACTCCTTTCTCTAACTTAATCACCTCACTTTGTTCTTAATTCCTTCACAGCTGACACTTAAGCTGGGCCGCCTGCCTTGACTAATTGAAACCAGAAAATATTTAACCCCCAGATCTCGCGGTTGCAGCCATTTCCCCAGAAGAAAGGGAACCTCACACCTGGAGGGAGTTCATTAAAGGGCCTCGGCGTGAGTGCCTCTAATAAACCTTCAATTAAGACAAATAACCGAAAAATACACCCCAGCTCGGCTCTTTGCTGTGTGTATGGGGTTGGCTGAGGGCCAGGAATACATGGAGGCGTCTGAGTGCGTGCAACGCCCATAAACTGCATTGTCGGCGGAGGGCGCGGCAGGCCGGTCATTTTTGAAGTCCCCACCGAACACCGAACACCGAACACCGAACACAATTTGCTCCAGATCACAATTGTGGGCGGTCTGGGCGGGGGAATCTCCGCGAGGGGCGGACGGCCGTTGACAGCTGCGCCTGGTGGCCGCAAACTATACGGGAATCGTATAATTTATGCAGTTCCACAAGTTCCACAAGTTTAGACAACCATTTCACTCTCGGAATCGAAGGAGGAGGAGGACTCACGGCAATGAGCATGACAAATTTCTGTTCGGGGCTCTGTGGCCGCTTTGAAGTCCCCTTTCTTCGCGAAAACCCCCCTGGAGTACACCTCCAGAGTTCCCAGATGGATCTGCAGTCTATAGCCTCGCCCATTCCACGTCCCGTTGGTGGAGTGGCGGCGGCGGCGGCGGCGGCAGCTCGTAAATAAAATCGTAAATTGCCATTTTGTTTTATTGTCGTCCAGTCGTTGGTTCGTCGACGTCGTCCGGTCGACAGACAGTTTTTATTTTTATTGAGCTCGTTTTGTTGGCCCGGAGGAGCTTTGGGTGCTTGGGTGCTTGGGAGCTTGGAGGATGCAAAAGTTATCGTGGTTGCCACGACATGTCGTTAATGAGCCATAAAGGTGTGCAGCAGGCACCGCCGGGAATCGAAATCGGAAAGCGAAACTCCCCCGGGGCCATGAGATGAGGTGGGAAATGGAAATTGGGCACTGAGAAGTGTTTCTCGATTTCCACCTCACTCCCTCGGGGATTTATGATCGGAGAAGTTCTTTATTTTGATCAGGAATGATTTATAGATAGGGGAATAGAGAGGCATAAACACATCACTCCGTATTCTGGGGAAATATTTATGAGCAGGAACCCTTCCAAGGCAATGAACCAATCGTCTTTAACCCCCTGACATAACCTGATTCCTTCGAGTCCCTCGCCTCACTCATTTGCTGATGTGTTAATGCAAATTCTAGTTATTCCAGTTGAGAGATCTATGATATATGAAGTCCCCGGCCAGGGATGCTTTATAAAGAATTACAAATTGCACGCACAGACAGAGACAGAGGCAGAAACAGAGAGAGAGGGGCGGAGAAGTGCTTCACTTTAATGATTAATGTAAGTCGCGTACGAGAGGGTCCCAGGAGGAGGCGGCGGCGGGGGCGGTGATGACGATGGCACTGTGACGGAGCTTTTCTTTCCAGGAATCGGGCACAATGGCCATTGGCAATGTCATTGCCTGACTGACTGAGTGACTGGCGGACGGGCGGAGGGACTGACTGCCTGACTGCCTGACTGACAGTAAATAATCTATCAATAATTGAGAATGCCTCTTGGCCCGGTGCTGGCACTGGCACTGGCCTGACCGGGCCTGCTCTCATCGGTCCTTGGAGCCGAGACGCGTGCTATTGGAGCCCCCAAAAGGAGCCGGAGCCCATGGACCACACTTGGTGACGTTAAAGGATTTCGCCCCGCTGATTATTCTCTTTATGGAGCCAATGCCGTTGATAGGCTGCCCCCGAGGCATGCGCGGCGCTCCCCTGTCGCCCGATTTCCTGCCATATCTCCTAGATCCCGACTCCTCTCGGAACGCATCGCTTTCATGGCTGACTGAGTTTGCGCTCGATTCGATTATTTATGTCATTTGCTTTGACATTTATCATTCCACGATTTCTCGATTTTTTCTCCATACTTCTCCCTTTTTTGTGCTCATATTTGCACTGCGAAAAATATTGTAAATAAATTCGATGATAGTAATGACTGTAATTAAAATAAGTCATAAATTGATTCAATTGTATTCTTTCGGATTATGACTTACCATGACTTACACTTTAAGCGATATATAATTTATGATTCCCAACTAGTTCTGGCTTTAAATGTATATTTTGAGGACAAAGAACAAAGTCTTCCATCAGTTCCGCCTTCTTGTGGGATTCCCTTGCTTATATATTTAAATCAGTAAAGCATTTGACAATGTATTCTATTATAAAAGTTTTGTTGGAGCTAATATATACTAGTATTTGCCTCAGTGCCTCCCAGATTTCCTTTTTTCTGCTCCTATTGTCAAGGCCAGAAGATGATGACGACGCTGTCCGATAGGCACTCACTCCATCGCCGCTTTTGGCTATTTATGGCCGCGCTACTTAACATAAATTTTATTGCCTTTGCTGTTTGCTCATTTGGGGCTAGTCCGGCCGATAGGAGCTGAGTCTCGGACCTATCCGGGCTTACTCACCGGGACAACGGCCAGGATGGATGCTCTCATCGAGGCCGGGGCTCCTGCTGTCTATGAATTGATGAGGATTCATTTATTGTATGATTAGTTTTGCCTTTACGGAGTGTTCGTTCCTCTCTTTTTGTGAAGCTCCCCATATATTTTTCTTATTTTTTCCGCTCCTTTTTAATGGAACTCAGCCGGGCACATGCTTATGTAGAGCTCGCCTGCTCACTTAAATGAAATTATTATTCATCGCTGCACTCCCTGTGTACCTGGGATACGTGTAGTTAATTGAAAATTATTTACCAGTCGGGCAAAATTCAGCCGCAGGAAATGGAGCCGATACAGAAACAGGTTAACTCGGTTAACTCGGTTAACTTGGTTAACTTGGTTAGCTGGGCCAACTCATGACTCACGGGATGATGGCCTCTAAATCGGGTCAGCTCAGAGGTGCGCGGGAGGCTCCAGATGTCAATCACAGTCCGAGTGCAGTTTGCACCGATTTACCAGGGAAATTATTGATGAACGAGGAGCCTTCCAGCCGGACCTCATGGTGATGCCTCAAAACAAAACTAATGACTTCGATCAGCCCATCCCTTGAGCCGCCTGCCGCCTGCCGCCTGCCGCCTGCCGCCTGCCTGCCACTAAGCAATTTCCGAAAGTTGCCAAGTCAGAGGGGGGACGGGGCCACGATTAAGTGGCCCCACTGTCAAATGCAAATGTTACTGCCCATCAGGCCCAGACTGGGACTGGCACTGGGGCTGGGACTGGCACTGGGATTGAGCCTGGGTTTCGGTTTGGGCTATAAGCGAAAACCTGCCGAGTCACAAATCGATGCGTAATTAATTGGCTTGAGCAAGTTTCGCATGCCGCATGCAATTAAAAATTCATATTCAAGTTCAATGTCTGGAAACTTAGACAACCGCTCTCTAAGTCGCTTTCAACAGAACGCCGCATGTGGTGAGGATAGCGAATTCACAAAGGGGATGGTTGTATCAGGAGTGCGGGGCGAGAGGAGTCACGGCACAAATTTTAGCTCATTCACCAGAAGAGCACTGGGAGAAATGTTGCTTTTACTTCTTCATAGCAAAGGAGAGTTTTTCCGCTTTTAAAACTACTAACATCAAAAGTACACATCGTTTACAAAACAGATTTTTTGATGATAAATTCTACGATAACAGGAACGCAAACCAAAACTAAACATACACATCTGCACACTTAAGTGTCTTGTTTCAGGCTCCGATTTCGGTTTCAGGTGCCCAGCCATGGCCCATTAAAATAAAAATATAAGCCGTTCTAACACTTTTTATACCTTTACTTATTTTCTAGTGCTTGCCAAGTAATATTAATTTCTCCCCGTGCATGTGAGTTTGCATCCTTCGGTCCGGGGACTTGTTTTGACCATTCCCATTCCCGAGAGAGGCTGGTCTTACTAAGTTGCTGTGTGTGGGCTCCTCAAGGTGGACGTTGTGGGTTAAGAAGGGGCGAGGAGTCTTGAAAATATATGGTTCGTTGATTACCGCTTGCTGTGATTTTTGATTATGCAGTTTCCGTTTCGTTTTTACTGGTTTTTCCCTCACCCATTCATTCTTTCTTTGGCTTTTTCCCCCCTTTTCCATTTTGCATGTGTAATTTTGTGGCAAAAGCATTTCAAGGACTGTTAAACGCAGAAATCTTGTAGTCCATAATTAGTTTGGTACGCATATAAACTCATAACCGAGTCGGGGAGTTCTCAAGGAGGAACTCTATAGGCTCTCGAAAAATAATGACTAAATAAGCCCGAGCTTTTTAATACCTTTTTTATGTCAGGTCGAGAGCCACATAATAAGCTAATCAGGCTAGAGACTCACAGCTTCAGCTCAAGTTCAAATGGATTCACCTTATGTTCAGAATAAATAAAGATTAACTCCATTATCCGACAATATCCGCCGCCAGGCCATTCTCTTTCCCCAATAATCCACCGTGACTAAACAAAACGCGAACCTTGTCCGGCGATTAACTACAAATAATAGACTCAATTAACCAAAGTAGACAACTCAATAGGCCGCCCAACCAAAAATTAAGAAAGAAATATCGGAATAAATAAATTACAAAGAGAGAAACTCTTTCCAGCGCCAGAGCTCTTAACTCCAGCAATGACATCATTTGGCATCAGTGTCAACCCCATTGTCCGGCCCGCCTCCTCTCTATTTTCCCCTTTCGGAGATGGAAACCCACCGCACATCATCCACAACCCCATCATCCCATCAATTATGCTCGAAAAAGGTAGCCAAAATAAAATGAGCATTCATTTGATAGATTTTGATGTATTGCCGCAATTTGTTAGGCCTGGCAGAATGCTTTTCGGATACGGGAAATTACCGACACGCTGTGAGCGGATCATACAAATTAATTAAGTACCGGGGAGATCGATTCATAGAAACCTAGGGAGTCGGGAGTCGGAGTCGGACTCGGAGTCGGGAGTCCATGTCAAAGATCAGGCCGAACACGATTCGGTTATTTAGGCTCTAACCGCTGTGTGTTGTCTTACCTTTTTACACGGCTCATTTGTGTGTTTGGAGAATAATACACATAATACGAGCCGAGGTTGGTGTGTAATAAATAGTGTAGCTCGTGGACCGCATGTGGTGTGCCTTTAACCTTTGTTACTTGCTTACTTTATTCGTGGGAGTGGGTGTGTTTTCAGCTGGCCATTTGCATATAAAAGCTTTTGGAGCACAATTGGTTGTGGTACCCGAGTCTGAAAGCGTTGGAAAAATGCTTATAGATTTGTCATGCATATAGCTTGGAATTTCATGGGTGATCATGGATCATTTTTAACTTTTAAATATTTTTAAACGTCGGTTAAGCTTCTCTAAAATATTTATTAGATTAATAATAATATTCTTTACGAACTAAATATATATTGTATATTATTATTATGGGTATATTTATATACCCAAGTCTGAAAACGTTGGAAAAATGCTTATAGATTTGTCATGCATATAGCTTGGAATTTCATGGGTAATCATGGATCATTTTTAACTTTACAATATTTTTAAACGTCGGTTAAGCTTCTCTAAAATATTTATTAGACTAATAATAATATTCTTTACGAACTAAACATATATTGTATATTTTTATTATGGGTATATTTATATACCCAAGTCTGAAAGCGTTGGAAAAATGCTTATAGATTTGTCATGCATATAGCTTGGAATTTCATGGGTGATCATGGATCATTTTTAAATTTTCAATATTTTTAAAGGTCGGTTAAGCTTCTCTAAAATATTTATTAGACTAATAATAATATTCTCTTCAAACATATTTTGTATATTTTTATTATAATACATTTATTTAATTCCTTATTTTATTAATTGTGGTGTATTATATACTCTGTATAAATATATTTCCTAAACTTATGCTATCAGTGCCCTTGTTTCCCCATAGACATGCCAAATCAAATTAGTTTTAGACCGAGAATATATAATTTCTTCATGGGTAAGTTGCCAAACCCGACCCAATTTGATAAGCGAGAAGACAGAGATTTCCATAATTTCGTTTTTTTTGGAGCACTCGTGGCTATGGCTGGCGCTTGTTCTATTTTTAGAACCCAGCTCTCTCTGAGTTGGGGAAGAGAGAGAGAGAGAGTACAGTGAGATCCATAGGGGTAGGAATTCTGAGCTCTTCCAAGGGGCGTCGGTGGTGTAATGGTCAGCATAGTTGCCTTCCAAGCAGTTGATCCGGGTTCGATTCCCGGCCGACGCACAAGTAATTTTTTTTTTTATTAATTTTGTATTTATATAAGATTTTTAAATAATTAACCATTACTGAACTTTATTTTATTAGCAAATTGCCATTTAGTTAAACATTTGTTCAAGCTTAAAGACCTTCAATTATGTTCAATTATTCATGATTTACATTTCCCCACCGAAATTTGTTGACAATCAAATATTGGCATTGAAAATACCATTATGCTGGCATCGCCCAAGAGAGAGGAGAGCCCTCAAGAAGCAAATATTTAAGCCTGCAATTTCGCATTCAACTCGAACTTGTTCCAGGTCCCAAGGTCAATGAACGAAGGGACATACTTACTATACTTACTATAAGAACAGGCTGTAATTAGTATGCCGCTTGCGTAGGGCAAAGCGTTTTGTTTGCACTAAATTCCCCATAACAGATTTCGAGGAGAGCACTATAAATACACACATAAAAATAGATGTAGACTTTGTTTCAGATTTGGGAATTGATGTATATAATTTCCATATTTCTATTGAGTTAAAGAGCGAACAAGAAATAATTTAAATAAATTTAGTTAGGTAGCTCTTCTATTTTTTAGCATTTTATTTAGAAGCTTTAGAAATATATTAATTATTTTTCAGCTCCCCCAAACATATTCCTCTCCCCTCCTCTTTCCTGACACTTCATTTGCTATTCATTTCGCCGCTGCTGTCGTCCCTGCTCCTGACTTATGCGTATTACTGCAAATATCAATTAATGCCTGAAACGTGCGTGAAATTCCAAGTCGGTTTTTTGGCCCTGGACACGCACACTGACCTTGGGATTATAATCAAGACCCAGGCGGAGTTCGAGGAGTAGTAGTGTGGCAGATAAGGACTCGCAGACGGCCGACATAATTGATTTGCAGCTCCGATTTATGTGTCTGCTCTCGCTCTGAGGGGGCGAAAGGGTCAAAGTCACGCACATAATCGGAAATTTCAACTTGCCCCACGGTCTGCCTCGCATATTGCCCCAGCCTCTCTGGCTGTGGTTGCTGGGGTATGCAAAGCGTGCCTCGAGGCCTCCTTACTTAAACAGAGAGCAGCCACAGTAATGTGCAGCACCCCCGACTAGGCTGTCTTGGTTAACCAACCTTGGAATTTACTTTAGATTAGGTTTAGGCCTAGGGAATTTAGACTTAGTCTATGGTACTAAAACTAATTTAAAACCTGAGTGCAAATTCACAGCAAATGTAGAGGTTTTTCAACAACTTATGATGGCATTTGCATTTGGAGATCGGTCAGGCAGCTATATTTTAGGTACATAGCTTGGGCAGAAAGTGTAGATTAAAAATAATTTAAATTAATTAAATAATTTATTTATGGAGAGTATAACTTACTTAATTATATAAAACTAGTTAGAATACATAAGCTAAAGAAACAATCAAACCATTTTAAATCAAGATTTTGGGTTATATTATTTATATTTTAGAACTATATGACAAAGACTCTTCTGGGAGGTCTTCCGATTTCATAGAAACTACCTTTACCGATGTCCATAAATATGCTTATTACTCTGAACTAATACAAGTCCCCTTAAGATATTTAAAATCATTAAGGGGATATTTTTTAGTCCGCCGCTGTAATGTAGCAAACTCCCAGTTTATTTACTTTATTTTCCCCTTTCCTACACTTTTCCGCAGCCATTTTAAAAGCAATATTTTGTTTGGTTCTCTGAGCTGTGCGCAGCCCTCTACGTTTTTGGCATTTCAATTGGCATTTTATTTGGCTCGCAGCGCATTTTGTTTATTTGGCACTCGCATATTTATGGCCGTTACTGTCTGTCTCTGGCCGTGTATTATGATGACCGCTGTTTTCCTTTTGCTGCCCACTGTGGCGGCTGCCTGGCCCTCTGCGGGCTCTCTGTGTTTTCCCGCTTGTGTTTGCTCTGCGGCATCTTCACAGCTGAGTGATTGCGGCCCAATATTTGTCTTTGTCCACCGGCAGCCAGGGGTTAAGCGGGGTTAAAGGGGTCACGGGGCGATCGGTAGGTTCCATTTGTAATTGTAATTTTTGGCACATACGCATAAATGAGTTCAGTCAAACAAAAAGCAAAAAGGGTTTAAAGGTCCTGCCAGAGGGGACCTCATTTTAATTCTTTATTACTGTGGCTCTTCTAGACATAGTTGTTGTTTTTCATACCATTTATAGGGAAATTTGCACTTGTTTTTTGATAATGTGAGACCTACGATCCCCAATGAAATAAAGATGATGGTTAAGAGCCCAGCGAACGACTTCATGGTTAGGGATCAAGTCTGCAACTGAAACCTCTATCGTTTCCACAGACTTATTGGCCTTCGGGGCAAACGAATTGAATTATATTACAACTAATGCATTATCCCTGGTCTTTTAAGGTAAGGAAACAAATGTATAACGAATTCCTCTCGACACAGGTCCCCAAATGTACCCTCTATATATACCCCCAATGGCCGGATAGCGCCTCCCTCCTCCTCCTGATCAATTGCTGTCATCTCATTCTATTTCCACAGCCATTTAGCATCTGCTTAAATCACTGACGAGGCTGACGAGGCTGACGAGGCTGGCCAGCTCTCCCCGAATTAATGTCTCTGTTAAATGGCCAGCTAAAACCCAACGAGCTGTGGAGTTTAATTAAAAAGAGAGCCTAGGACGCCGCCTTCCAGCTCATATCAATTACGCAGGCGATTAAGCCAAACAAACCGCCAACTGATTGGCGATGCATGCCGATGGCCAAGCCAAAGGCCTGGAAGGAGTCCTCGAAGATGAGAGTCTCGAGGTATGCACCAGGAAAATATATCATACTAGATAGCTTCGTTCTCTTACAATTTATTTGTTAGAACATACCAGTAATCCAAGGGTCAGTGGGACATGATAAATGATAGATCAGTTTTTTAAGGAATCAGCTAAAATAATAAGTCAAGGTTTATATTTTCCTTATTTATTTTATTATCTTTCATAGTATTTTGTATAAATTCGCACTGTGCATGCGCGACGGCTGGTTTTTGGTCGGATGGAAGTCGTGTCATCGTTAGAAAAGTGGCCAGAACCCAGCGCGACGGGGCCTAGACCGCGTTACGCACACGAATTGTCAACTGGCTAGAGGAAACTGGTTAAGAAAATTGCTGCCTTGATTGCATGTGAACGCCGGCAACACGCACACACCATATTGGCCATCATTGGAGACGGGGCTTAGGCCAGTTGCAGAGAGCCTCCAACGGGGCCTTAATTTGGCTTAAATGGCCGACCAAATTGCACGGCTACCTCAACACTATGCAAATGCATTTTCCTCTCGCCCTCTCGGTGTGTGTCTGTGTGTAATAATTTTCCAATTTCATGCAATTTAATTTCCGTTGTCATGCGGCTGGCCAAGTATTTTCGTTATTCGTATTTTCTGGCCTCCAAATTTCGCGGCTTCGGCCACGCCAAATTGTCGCGATTTCTTTGCTGGCCTTGGTCATGGTGGAAACTTAATTGCATTTGTTGTTAATAAGTAATATAGCTTAACCGTTAGTTGACGGTGGGCGCTAAGGTGAACTTTTCGTTTACAACAATGTGAAATTGCAGAGAATGACTCTCTTGGGAGATTCAGACTTCAAATAAATAAATCTAGCTTTAAAAATTTGTGAAAACCATATTTGAAGCTCGTGTATATTTATTATATTTTATTTTGATCCTAAGAACCACGATTCAGAATGATTTAAATTATTTTAATATGAGAAAATAACAAGCTTTATTTGGTAAACTTATTATAATATTTATGTATTAAAAGATAACCATTAAAAGACGTAATTATTTTGATTGCTAGTAAAATGCTTAAAGAATTTCATTGAAACCACGATTCGGAATTATTTACATTATTTTAGTATGAGAAAATAATAAGCTTTATTTGGTAAACTTATTATGATATTTATGTATTAAAAGATAACCATTAACAGACGTAATTATTTTGATTGCTAGTAAAATGTTTAAGGAATTTCATAGAAAACTCTGGCCAAGTAACTATTTCTCCCCGAACAATGGCCAAAAACACGACCCACGAACAAGCTGGCCTAGAACTCCTTCGGGCCAAAGGAACATCCCGTGGCACATTCCCCGTTCACATCCACAGTCGCCGCCATAAAGTGGACAATTCATGGCTCCGCGGTGGCGGCATCCACAGACACAGCCCCGCCAGCTCCCATACCGTACAACTCCGTTCTCACCTTGATCCCTATCAACCTCTGGTGACATCGGCCACCTCCTGGCAACTCCTCCGCCGATCGCGCGACATGGTCGCCACATAGCGCTGGAGCCGGAGCCTCTCTTCGCTTATTTTTATTTCGCCTGTCGCCGGCTTCATGGCCAACTAATTAGGAGGCCGCGATCCTCTTGGCCCGGCTCGCAGCAGCTGCAGCACACTACATCTGCACACGGCTCTGTATGTATGTGTTCATATGTATATGGCGAACGACAAATTTGTGGAAAATTGCTCATGTGGTGCACATTCTAATTCTATTAGCCGAAAGCACCGCAAGGCAATTATGAAGCTCAAGTGGAAGTGGCCGGCTGCAAGTTGCTTGCTCACGGAGAGAAAAAGTGTGTATGAAAATGTATGGTTTATGTGGAAAATAATAAATAAATAACACTTCTATATTGGGGAAACTGTGTATCGTGCTTGGATGATCACTGGACTTCGCTTGCTCCATCACATCTGTTTTCTTTTTATTTCCCCAATATATTAGCCTTAGCAATATTAAGTATTTTTTATAATACATATTGTCTCTGTGCAGCTTCGTGTTGCTCCTAGCTGGCTGACTCTAATTTCCGCACGCACAGCTTGGAAATATATTCCTGGAGAGAGGCGAGAGGCTGAGGAACTGGACCGATCCCATGGCCACTGGCCAGTGGGGTAAGTTACTGTCCGCTTTTGTAATTTACTGCCCGGAATGGCCCCTCTGGGCGCCCACTGGGGTCCCACACTGTGCTAAAACATATAAATAACTGGAAAATGTATACTAGAAGGCCGTGAGCTGAGTAAGCTAGCAGATACCTATTACTCCATGGGACCCCCAAAAGTATGCCACCAGTTTAGAGTATTTTAATCACCAAAAATATGTGTTATCAGCAAATTTAATAAAGAGGTTAAATACCAGCAAACCTTCATGCCTTTCGCCTCCACTAGGCCCACAGTACGCATAAAGTTACAAAGCAAAAATTTGCATGCTATTAAATTTGTTATTTCGCCTTGATGTGGAATTCCTCTACAAAAATTAATATAAATACATAGTTTGCGCAATTTTTTAATTAAAATGGTTGATTACGGCCAGCAACAATGGAACTTTGTGCACATTTATTAATATTTCGCCAAGCAACAGCAAATATGCGCATTTTTAATGCTAGCCATCAGCTTAATATTTAACTAGTTTAATGGGAAAGCCATCAACAGTTGATAAAACTATTTACATATCAACTATCACATATCTCAAACACACAGTCACGACACAGTGGATTATAATTAAATTGGTGGGGAACGTATTAAAGAAGGACCTTCAATACCCTTTATCCAAGATATATAAGTGCCTTTTATACAAATTAAATTTGGAGATTCAGATGAATTGCTTTGTAAAATGATGCTTAACTTAACATCCAGCTCCCTTTATGATTTCAAATCGCGTATGGGTAATAAATATCTGTTCATATTAATTAGACCCACCTTAATTAAATTTACAGAGTATTATTTAATACCTTTAACACCGCATAAAATCCCTATTATAATCTATAAATTGATCTCCACTTTAGCCCCTTGATAGGGCATCGAGTTTCCACTATTTGGTGGAAAACTTTCCGCGAAAAGTCTGCCAATGACGACGAACTCAACTCAGAGCGGGGGGCAGAGGCCCGGTTGACTATGGCGGAAAAGATGAGCTGCGGAAAGTGAGGGGCGTAAATTACTCTCGGTGCTGGCTGGTAGTGGATGGCTGAAATGCAGATGATTATGATATTTGCCAACTGGCAGCAAACTTTTTTAATAAGTTTGTCAAAAGCAAAGTCTGGAGGCCTCTGCGGCCTCCTCTCCTCCTTGCATCGCGCAGAAAACTTGTCGGCTTTTCCGCCTGTCGTCGTTTGGCATTTGGAGCCGCTGAGCAAGTTTTCCACGGGCACTCGCTCGCACAGAAAACCCATTGACCTTTGGCACCTACGCAACACCTACATGGCACCGGGCCGGAGAGGTTTCTGCCTGGTTTTGGGGCCAGCAAATCCAAGCAATTACTCTCAAAGCAAATAAGCAATCATCATAAATATCATTTTACTTATTTTTTATTTATCTTGCGGCAGCTCATAAATTCCCTGGATCTCTGCTATTTATAATGAAAAACACGGCAGCCCAAGCGGGTAACTGTTGCTATTTTTGGCTCAGCCATCAATTAAATATTAACGTTGCGCGATCGCTAATCGAGATAATACCTATATACTTACTGACTCGATCCAAGCCTTTAACTTCTGGCGACTAAGTTCGCTGAGCTCCAACTCTCTTTGTCTTATCTCTGCCTTGCACTCTCGCTCTCCCTCCCCTTCTTCATCATCGCCTGCTCTCTCTCCCCTGTTTTCGATGTCTCTTATCTCTATAGCCTTAGTGGGGTTATTTTCCCTTCCAAATTAAGGGGCGTCGGTGGTGTAATGGTCAGCATAGTTGCCTTCCAAGCAGTTGATCCGGGTTCGATTCCCGGCCGACGCACAAGTACAATTTTTTGTTTTTATTTTGTATTTACTTTTATTATTAAAGAAGGTCAAAATAATGCTGTCATGTAAATGTAATTTGATGAATTTTATTTATTTATTTTTAATGAATAAATCCCCTTTTTAAGGAATAATTTCGATTATAATGGTCTTTTACTTATACCTAAATATTCTTAATTCAAAAATAGGTAGATATTTTCTATCGTTACCTCAATTGACCCCATTTGAAGGCCCCAAAAAAACCCAGAAGCATTTCCCACTCCCCTTGCTTTTCACCGACTTTTCCCAGAACAAATTTATGGAAATTGCTCGAGTCATCAGGAATCAAAGAAGCATAGCTTCTTTTTGGTCTTCATTTCCGGCTGCCTCGCCTGATGTTTTGCATTCGAAATGCGATTGAGCGGCCAAAATCAAAAGTTTTGGGCCAAAACACAAATTATCCATTAGACGGGACATCATAATGGGCAGCGCTTGGTTATTATCAATTCAAGGCGATTTAAACGTTTATCGAATGACACAACACGGCTGGTGGTCTCAGTCCCCCATCCCAGCGCCTATATATCCACGTTCCGAGGCCATATCCCAATCGCCGGCGATCCCCAATCGCTGCTGTCAATGCTGTCAACATAATTAACGGCAAATGCCTCCTTCCTCGCCTCAGTCTCCGTCCCCCTCTCCGTCTGCGTCCGACTGGAAGCCAAACGTCTCAGAGCCATGACAAGAAGTTATGCGCCGGCGATGATGACGGCTCCTCGACGGTGGTGATGGTTGCTGGTGGCCCCATGGCTGCCCAACGCTTACCATCCGCTCCCGTTGTAATTTCCACGCATAATTACACGGAATATGTAAATGAGCCAAGGCGTCGCCAGAGCCATCGCTAGACTTTGACTTTGGCCTTCTTCCTGGGAGTTCTGCACGGAAAAAATAAGCCAATACATATAGTCATTATAATTATAATTATTAAAGGAATTACCATGAGATGTGGTAGCAGAGGGTTATTGCTTCAACATCGCAAGCCCAATCGACCTGGACCTTTATTACTGTTCGTTTCTCAGGCATAATTTTATCTGCTAATATATTCTTCTATTGCCCGCCTTCTTTTAAAATGTAAGCTAAAATGTAAGCTAAAAACCACTTAATTTCCCATTTATTGCAAGACTCATATGTTATCTAATATTTTTTCCAGTGTGTGTTTGCAGGTGCCTGTGCGCCACCATTGTTTGGATATTTATATGAAAGGTGATTACGCGCAATTAATGCATCAATGCAATATGCTGAAGCATATATTGAGTATACAGTGAATACTAATGATGCACACACACACTCTCCGGATAATTGCGGGGCCATAAAATGCCAAGTCAGAGATGCCAAAAAGAAGGAAAAGCTGAGCTGGAAAAGAGGAGGAAGCCGGGGAAATTCAATGACTCCAGCTGGAGGGCAGCAAACTCCAGGCACTCGGGTCTAGTCGACTCTAGTAGATGTCATTGGCTGCAGACATTCTGCAGACGGAGAGACAGCCCGCCCTGTGGCCATATCTCATTGTCATAACGGACAGTGCTGACAGTAAGTAATCCATCAATAATTGCATCCTCCTCCCAGTTACCAGAGCCCTGCCGCCCGCTGCCCCTTCCCCCTTGCCAGTTGCCAGTTGCCAGTTTTTGCAGTTGGCTCGCCGCTCTCGGCCATGGCCAATGCTTTATGTCAATTGTGCTGACATTAATCATGGCAGTTTTGATTGCCCGATGTCGCGATATTCCGCTTAAAACTGCCCACCCAGCCAGGCTCTGCTCCAGGCAACTCCCGGCCATAGAAAAATCAGTCACTAACTCCTCGTTGGGTGTCCTGTCCAGTGGGGGACGGAATCTGTTCCCTGATTAAAGATAGTTGTCTAAGCGAGGAGATTTCATGGCAGACTTTGTGACAGGCTGACTGGCCCCTGATGATGAGCAGGTTTATTAATGAAAGAATTGTACAAGAAGGATTAATCATCTGCACCATTATATGGTGTTTTATATTTTCTAAAACTTCTTAAACTTCTTTTGAAGAACTATTTCCAGGTCACTCACCTTTTGAGTATATTTTTTAGACCGCCAGACTTTCCACCAGATTGAGTTATAGCCGCAGACAGCCCTTGTGTATATTTGTTTATGTTAAATATTTGGAGTGCTTGAGGAAGAAGCCACTGGAAGGTGAAGAGCTGAGCGCCGCCACTCGAAGCCTTTCCAGGTCAACTAATGGTGGCATTTCGGCAAACGCAAAGGTAACAGGTAACAGGTAGCAGGTAACTGGCAACTGGTAACTGGCAACTGGCAACCGAGGAGCACATGCATCAGTGGCAGCAACAAACAGCCATATAATGCGAAGAACTTTTTACTGAGGAGAAAAGTGGATTTCTTTTGCGCCATTTTGCGGCATTTTGCCGTTTCTTTGGCTTGGTCCTGCCGCCTCCTGCGACTCCTGCTCCTCGCGGCACTTTGTTGTTTGCTTTTGGCTTTGGCGTGTTATTCACGTCTTGCTTCACACAGCAACTTAACCCCTGCCACCCAAAAACCGCTCGCTCGGCTCAAAGTGCTGCTCGTGGCTGCGTCCAGGCGCAAAAGTGTTTGTAGCCGCCAGCAGCCAGCAGCCAGCAGCCAGCCAGGCAGCCAGGCAGGCAGCTTATTTAGCCGCTCAAGAGGCTCTGCAGACGGGGGCGGGGCGCCGTATCTGGGTCAGGGTTCCCCGCCTCAAAGATTGTACCTGACATAGAAAAGTTAAGGAAGACGCACCAGTGAAGCGAAAGGAAGTGAAAGGATGTGCCTGCCGGTTGTCAATCTGTTAATTTTGGAAAGTACTTGTGTGGTTGAGAAAAACCAAGGCAGAGGTGTGCTAAGTACGTGAAAAGCGTTGAATTAAATGTACAATACATGAAAAGGCAAGGCATGTTATTTAGAAAAATGTTTAGTTTTACTTAAGCCTCTTAACGGGGAAAAATGCCAAAGGAAACAGCTTATATTCGTGGCTATCTATTATTCGATAAATTATTACGATTATTAATTAAATGGTTAAGCAAGTATATTTATAAAGGAAAAGGTAATGGAGTAATGGAAAAATGTATTCTCAAAACACACGATCACTACATGACTCACAGCAAGCTTCTAGCCATTCAATAACCAATTTCTGACCGCATTTACAGGGCCTACGGCAGTTCCCACAATTCCACAAATCGCAAGAGCCAAAACTCAATCCGTACAAACCAAACAATATTCAGTGACAACCAAACTACAACGCCAGCAATCAAATCAGCCAATCAACTGTCGATTACTTAAGCCATTTTCAATCAACACGGCCAAAACCGAGCCCACACGCGCGGCCATATACTCACAGATACAAGCACTGGCACCTACAGATACAGATACATGCGCACGGATTCAGATTCGGACTCAGATACGGAGGCACAGCCAGCGAATTACAAATCTCAAACGCACAATAAACGCAATTACAAGCGCGCTGTGGGACCTGGGGAGTTGGGATGGCTAAGGGGCGATAGAGAGGGGCATAGAGAGCGGTAGGAAGGGGTATCGAGAGCGACAGAGAGGGCGAGAAAGCGGACCGCAGGCCACAATAACGTGGCCCAAAGGAAATTGGAGGGCCGGGGCGCCAAGGGTTTATGCAATTTCGGGCTGAACAACAGCATCTAACCTGCGGCTGGGCTTCATCAATCAATCAATCAGCAGTCAATACATATGGCCAGCATATGATTGAAGTCAATTGAGAGAAACAGCATTTTTGATAAGTGGAAAACGGTGAGGGCGAGCATTGAATTATTTACAGCAAAAACTATGACACAGTGGGTGCCAAAATGCCAGAGGAAATGCTAAACAAAAATAAAAAAATCAAGAAAAAGCAAGAATTTTAAATGTATCGATCGGTTAATTATTATATGATACTCATTATCTGAACAAAAAATACTACGGTTGAATTTTTCATCGATAAAATATTTGTGCATCGAACAAAATCGAAGAAGTATCGATTGGTTAATTATCGATCAGTGATTTGCTGACTTAACTATCCCCAAGTTACCCGGAAAATGTCATCAGTGAATCGCAGTTGAAACACCCCGTCTTAGAGGGCACAGTTTTTCCCTCTTCAGCCACAGAGTGGGGCAATTGTGACAGCCCCCGCCCAATTGGCAATCTTTTTCGCCCCCTCCGTCACACATGGGTTGTGGCCCTAAAAGTTTGGTTTTCATCAGATATGTACACGCACACACAGGCGGCAAACAACAAACACCCATAAGTACATATAGACTCGCACATATAGAAACAAAGTTCGATGCATAACAAATATTGTATCTTATGAGTTTGTCTGGCAGATATCTGGGCTTGTTGACAATGCATGAATAGGATAAATACTTGCAAATTGTTTGCAGTAAATAAATCAACATGTATCTGTATCTGAGGAGGTGTAAATGCTAAGCTTTACTTATTCATTGAGGGCCTTGGAGTGTCTTTCGGAGTGTTGAGTCACCTTAGAGGAGTGATTTCAGGACTCGATTTGAGCAGAAAAACCTTTAATATGCTCCAAAATATAGTCACCATAAATTCAAAATATATCTCGACAGTCTGTTTGCTTTTTTAAGTCTGTTCTGGTCTGTTTACTCTGCCTGGTATTATTCCGAGATAGTTCTTGGAGCAACAACTTGTCCATTAAAGGCTTTTGGCTTCTATAAACTTACTTTAATTTGTAATTACTCTGAGATAATTTTAGTTTGATAAAGCCCCAATGAGTAACTTGCATTTACCAGAAGTTTAACTGTTCGCTGTTCGATTCAGTCATGATTGAGTGCTGTTGCAAAGATGTTCTCGCAAAGCTGCTGCCTCCAAATGGCGATCCTGCTCCTCCTGCTGCTGAAGGCCCCCTGCACCGTTCAGGAAAAGCCCCGCAAAGCCCACTGCCGATTGGGGAGTACTCCTCACACTGCTAAATCCCAAAAAATTGCTAGTAGACTCGCGAAGATTCCCCCGCTGGTGATCAGCACGTGGAACTATACGGACGCCAATCTGCAGGCCTGGAGGGTCTTGCAGGAAGGACCTCGCCAGACGCGTCAGGCGGTCATAAAGGGTTGCCTGGCCTGTCAGCACCAGCGATGTGGCCGCCTTTTGGCCGAAGGATCTGCTCCGGATGCCGCGGGAGGACTGACCCTCGAAGCGGCCCTCATGGATGGCGAGACCTTGGGGTTTGGAGCCGTCGCTGGAATGCAGAGTGTCCGGAATGCCATCCTCGTGGCCGATGCCGTCCTGAGGCGCACAAGGCACTCGCTGATAGTCGGCAAAAGTGCTGATAGATTCGCCAGATCCCTGGGCTTCAAGGAGGAGCTTTCCTCGAGGCGCCACACCAAGGAAGTCCTGCGTGGGTGGCGCCTGAATCAATGTCAGCCGAATTTCTGGCGTAACGTTCGTCCTTCGGCGATGGCCAATTGCGGCCCGTACTCACCCTTGCCCGAGCACCTTCTCAGCCGGCAGTCGATGCGCCAGGAATATCCCATCCGGCAGGGTCACCACGATCAGCTGGCCTTCCTGGCCCTGGACGCCGGAGGTCGCATCCACGTAGCCAGCCACTCGAGCGGCGCTCGCTTTCGGATCCCAGGACGCGTAGGGGACTCGGCGGTACCCGGGGCCGGGATTTACGCAGACAACGAGGTGGGAGGGGCTGTGGCCAGCGGGGACGGCGATGTCCTGATGCGACTCCTGCCCGCGTTCCTGGCCGTGGAAGCTCTGCGAGCGGGTCAGACGCCGTCAAGGGCCGCCCAGTTGGTCATCCAGAGACTGCTCAGACACCACACGGAGTTCAATGGCGGCATTGTGGTGGTTAATCGCTGGGGCTCCTATGCCGCCGCCTGTGCCGGCCTGGATGAGTTCCAGTTTGTGGTCAGCGGCGGCAGGGAATCCCCCAGCAGGGCGTGTGTGGAGATTATTAAGTGCGTGGAGCGGGATGAAGTCATAGATGGAGGACCCAGCGGACACTTTCATCCAATACCCGAGAAGGTGGTCATCTCGGGGAAGGTGAAATTGACCAGGAGTAAAAACAGATAAGGGAGGTTTTAAGTTAAATAAGCTTAGAGATAGGTTAGAGAAATACTTAGATACAAATTGTGTAAGCTTTGAAGTATTAAACATCAAAGAAGAATACTTAAGAAATATATTTTAAGCAGCAAAAATATCTAAAGATAGGAAACTGTAACCTGAATTAAAACAGAAAATATTAAGGATAAATCTATAAATGGAATACCTTGTAAGAACAAGACCTTGAGCTAATTGAACACACTAGGCAATGGCTACAAAAATAAATATAACTATAAGACAGCACCTGTTGCCTCTTAAAACTAAATCGTACTCACATTTCCTGGTTTTCCTTATTTTTACATATTTTATTTACTTTTAAGTGGATTTACTGCACCCTACCCGCCCCCAGAAATGCCACTCTCGTTTTCATTTCTGTGTCATTCGGCCTTTCCTATTACCAAGGCTAAAAAGTTTTCGCACTCCTGTGTGTGTGTGTGTGTAAGCTCCCAATTTCAGTTCTTCCGTTTTCCTGCATTTTCATTTTCCTGCGTATTTTTTGTCTTCTCGGTTATCCCCAATTCATCTGCTTTGCATATTTCTTTGTTATGTTTGTATTACTTCCGTTTCCTTTTCATTTCTGGGACCATTTTCCCAGCCCAAAACTTATTCTTTCTGCTCGGATTTTGTAACGTAATCGCCTCGTGTTGCTGGCAGGGGAAAGTCAGTGGGAAATCGCTGGGAAATGTATGCAAATAAGTACAGCCGAGGCTTGACCTCAGCCTTAAAGCTGGAGAATAATTTGGGAACTAATAGAAGTGGCAAGCCATAAATAAGTGATAACAAAAAATGTAGTCCACTCAATTAGAGGCACAAACATGTCTTGCTGTCGCCATATCTTTGCACTCCTCGATTATAAGCCAGTGTGTCATAAAAGGTGATTGCAATAACTCACTGATAAGACCGCCGATAAGTCCAGGGCAAATAAATTCTCGAATGACCGTCTATTAGCCATTGAAAGACTTTTGGGCGGAATTAAAAACCCACCGGCAAGCTCGATAAGACAACCCCAAAAATATCTCAGCACAAATCAAAACAATGTTAATAAATAATTCGAAATTAGCAAGTCTCATGAGGCAGGTGAGTCACTGGGCCAAACACCCATTGAACGCATCTATCTAAGCCCAAGATAAGACCCTTCAATGGCCAAGCAAACAAAGCGTACTTTCCGGGTGATATAAGCCCGCAAAATAACACTAATCTACAGGGAAACATCTTGAGGCTGAGTACTGCATTGTAATTTCGTTATCAGTCTGTTGGCTCTTGATTAGTGTGTATTTTTCTCAAGTGTCGAGGGGTAGTTTTCGATTTTTCAAAATTATTTGCGGCCAAGTCTCAGTTGTGCTCGGTTGGCCAATGCAGTTGGAGGCGTCGGAGTTCAAAATGCAGCTGTCCTTTCTGACTTTTTTCCTGGCTTTTGTGCTAATTAGTGCAGAGCCCCAGATTGGGGCTCGGAATGCAGTGGAACCGCCCAAGTGCTATAGCTGCGAGGGCATTAATTGTCTGAGGACCACCAGGCAGAACGTCACAATCAGCTGCTCGGATAGACTGGATGTTTGTGTCACAATCTATGACAATTGTAAGTGCTTAGCTCGTAGAGAAGTTAATTCCTATTATACCATTATTTTTCCTTAAATTATTTCAGTTGCTGTCAGCGAAAGGGGCTGCTTCTCTCAGATTTCCTTGGCTGGCCAGGCCAAGTGTGAGGCCAGGGACCCTCAGTGCCAGAAGTGCAGCGGCCAGCTGTGCAATAATCAAGGGCGCAGGGACTTTAAGTGCATTCAGTGCCTTGGCTCGGATGTGGGTAATCAAAGTTTGGAAAGGTTACCATATATTAACCTATGTTCTTGACCCTCTAGTCCGCCAGCTGTAACACGGGCTCCTCTGCCTCCCTGACCGCCGCCCAGTGCGGACTGCCCTCGTCGGCCAACTCATACTGCTATGTCAAGGCCGTGGGCAAGGACTTGCAACGGGGCTGTGCCCTGTCTGTGAAGGAGCAGCAATCCTGCCTGCAGGACGAGAATTGTTCCCTCTGCATGCCGGAGGACTCCAGTGATTCCGCCGCCTGCAACAACTTCGATGTGGAGGCCAAGAGTGGCCAGGGACAGCTGGCCAGCAGTTTGGGATTGGCCTCCATTGCCTTGATAATGCTTAAATTCCTTAAATAGTTTATTAAAATAATTGGGATTGGCCTCCATCACTTACTAATGCTTAAATTCCTTAAATAGTTTATTAAAAATATTTGCACAAATAAAACACTCACCAAATGTATTGTTTAACACTTTATCCATATTGTTTTAACATTAGGCGAGCATGTGATTACTGGAATAACACCATAGTTCAATCAGCGTGGAATTCTTGGCAGTCAGTTTAGTTTAGAGGGCACTTCAAAAACGGTCGCGAAATACAGTGGAGGTGGCTAGAAAAGGGACATTTGTGAATTTAGTTCAGTTATGCATTTCTAGTGAATTCTACTCTTTAGCTTATATTTAATTATGCACAAGTTATAATTGGGTGGTGTGGAGAAAAACTCAAAGTTTCTCCAATTGCACCAAGCATATACAATTTTTTATTTTAATTATTTTTTTATTTTCTGAAACCAATTGCCTCAGCTAATCATATAATAAGATTACCAATTACTGACGAACGAATCCACTCAACAAGTTCAACAACAGTTAGAAAAATAGATTCACCAAAAAGTTCTACAATGGATTCCATAGAAAATACAATAAAATGTTTAATTATAAGTTCAACCACTGATTCATCAAAAAGTTATACAACATATTTATCAAAAGATTACAATATAGTTAAACAATACATTTTACAACAAGTTCATTATTTTATAAATTTTGATTAATAAAGTCTCAGAACTTAGAGTCTAAGAACAGCTTTTCTTTAGATTCACAATTTTCTAAATTTTCCAGAAGTGAGTTTTTACGCTTGCTCGAATGGACTTTACCTTTATCTATTGTTGTCTGTATTCGAGTGTCCCCTGCTGTATGTTCTTCGTGGAAGTCCCTCAAGTGCTTTGCCATTTCCACGGGCAACCGCATACACAATCGCTCACCGGCACACACCGTCGCACACACTGGCAGCCACCGCACTTGAGGACTCTTCTGTGGAGCGCTTCAAGTGGCTGGCGGTATAAAAGCCGATCGCATTGGCCAATTGCCCGACAGTCGAAGCCCCGAAATGAAGGCCCAAACAATTGCGAGTGTGCTGCTGCTGGGGTTCCTGGTGGGTTATGTGGCGGCCAACAAGGTGACGACCTGCCACAGCTGCGAGGGATCCAACTGCCAGAGGGTTAAGCTGGACAAGACGCAGTCCTGTGTGGACTCCCTGGACTACTGTGTGACCATCTATGATGAGGGTGAGTCTTGCCACCAAGTTCGAAGTAAATGAAGTCATTAAACAGCTCATAAACACGGCAGCTAAGGTCCTGTTCAAGGGCTGCTCCCTGGAAATCCCCTTTGCCCTGCGTTCGAAGTGCAACGATAATCGCTCCTGCCACAAGTGCAATACGGATAAGTGCAATAATGTCGGATCGGCCAAGTATGCCTGCATTCAGTGCGACTCCAGCAAGGTATCTATCTAATATCTAATATCCCATAATATATAAATATTTAATACTTACTCTTCTAATCCCCAAAGGACTCCAATTGCGCCTCGAATGCTGACACCCTGGAAGCCACTCGATGTGCTGCCCCCACAGCTCCCAATTCGTACTGTTACGCCAAGTCCTCGGGAGGATCCATTGTGAGGGGATGCTCCACCACCGAGGCCGATCAGCAGACCTGCCTCAATGATGCCAACTGCCTGTTGTGCTCCTCCGGCGACATTAGGAACTGCAATGCGGTCAACATTGAGCAGAGTTCCAGCGCTGGAAACCGGTTCATCCGATTCCTGAGATAACTTTGACGTGAAATCGAACATATATATGAAAATGTGGAGTTAATTAAACAATAAATACATGAACAAATAATTAGAATCTAAACCAAAAAGCAAATATGAAAATCTTTTATTTAGAAAGCGATTACTAAGAGTTTATTGGTGGGATAACAATGCCTTGAAGATATCTAAATAGTTTAGAAAATAGTGTTGTAGATATATTAATACGTATAATATTAAGGCATCAGACTATATCCTTTCTAAGTAGAACAAATCTATTGTGTATAACTATGATTATTTGACCTCACATAATTACCATTTTAAGGTAATTAAGTACTTTTGAAGATTTCAAGATATTTCCTTTTGAGTCACGACAATGCACCTAAGAGGTCACCAACTCTACCCTTCACTGAACCCCCTTGACTATTATCTCCATCTAAGCCATTGTGAGTAGCTTGTCTAATCGGCGGAGATAACCGCTAGTGGAAAAAGTTCCATTAACGTCCTTAACTTGTTTTTATTTACCCTCGACTAAGGAACTACTTTATAAGCCGCCCCACAAGAACTCAGCCGCTTGAGTGCAATTGGGCTTAGGGACCCCGCAAAGACAACAATATTGTTTATGCAATTACCGCAGAGAACCAGAAAGCAGAATCACTTAACGGCCTTGTTTACATACTTAAGTCGGCGGCTATCGAAATGGAATATCTAATCTATCTATCTCTCTTGACCAGAGTTTATATAAAGCGATGGCCAGCGACTGAGACCCTTCCAATGCTGAATTGCCTTCTCCCAATGTCAATCATTAACTGCTCTTCACTTCTGCTGGGACTCGTACTACTTACGGGCCACTATGTCCTGGCTTCGGAAAACTGCATCTACTGTCGAGGAATTAATTGCCAGAGGAGCAGCTACAGTGCTGAGGAAGCGTGTTCGGATCGCCTGGATGCCTGTGTCAGTGTTTTCCAAGGAGGCATTGTGCGGGCCCAAGGATGTCTGGAAAGCCTGGAGAATAGTTGGAGGGAAAAGTGTGGGGAAGGTAAAACGGAAACTGGAGTTGCCTGCGAAGTCTGTGTGTTGAATAAGTGCAACAATGTGGGATCCAAGCGAGCTGGGTGTCTCCAGTGTAATAATACTGCGGTAATTTATTATAAATTTTTTTAAATTTTAAATAATTTAATAAGTGATTTCTTTAAGGACACACAATGTGCTGACGCACCCGATCTGCTGAAAGCTCAACCATGTTCCATAGCCGGAACGGGCAGAAGTTTCTGCTACTCGAGTATAGTGGGAAACCTTGTGGAAAGGGGATGTTCCCTAACTCTTTCGGATCAAGTCAAGTGCCTGGCCGATAGGAATTGCCATTTGTGTGACCCCTTGGAGGTGCCTCACTGCAATGATCAGGTTGTAAAGGAGGATGATTCCCAGACCACTGAGGACCCAACAAGTAGTTCAACAACAGATTCAACAACAAGTTCGTCCGTATCAACAGAATCTAGTTCCTCAACTAGTTCCTCAACTAGTTCCTCAACTAGTTCTTCTACAAGCTCTTCTACGAGTTCTTCTACGAGTTCTTCTACAAGCTCTTCCACAAGTTCTTCAACAAGTTCACCAACAACTCCAACAACTGTTTCACCAACCACTTCAACAACCGAAGAGATCCCGACCACAATCAAACCGAATTCGGCTTTCAGATTGCAAGTTTCCATTTTGCTGATCTTTGCTCAATTGGCACTTTGCGTTTACAGTCTTCATAAATAAGCCGGGAATTTTGGCTTTGGTTTCTAGTTTGAGTTCCCACGACCTTCTCCAAAGAACTGTAATCTATGTACGGACTATTGTTATACTAATTTTTATGATATGACCATAAATTGTTGGCCGCCTTCAATTACAATCTCTTGGGTATTATGTTGGGGTTTTATGTCACAGATTAAAGCCAGATAAGCAACGGATTATGACGAAAATCCAGAAGTCGATAAGGAACCCTATTTATATAATTATCAGATTTAATAGGAATGATTGGAGAATTGTGAAATGGATCTGCTTTAACTCAGGACTGATTTCACCCCTTATTTTGTGTTTTGATTTAGATTAAAAATGATTATTGAATAACTGGGTTATTCCCATATCAAATAATAATCGGCAAGCTTTCAATATGAGCAATAAAATTAAAAGAATTCCTAGTGTCGCGATAAGTCAGGTTTCTATTTCATTTCTTTGGTGAACCACACTATTATTACATTTAATAAGAGTATATTTCACAACATTCATTAAGCTTAAAGTTCAATAGGGGCCAATAAAAGTGAGCAGCATACGCTAAGAGATTAGGTTTTTTGGGAGGCCTCTATCTGGGGTTTTCCGACTCCAACAACTATTTGATTTACAGCCGCGACCCGCAAAGGCACCATCTGGATGATATATTTCCAGCCAACTATCGATTACCCGCCAGCAATTGGTTATCGATAAGCCAAGCTTTAAGCCCTTTAGCCCTCGCAGACAGTTTATGGAGTGCAAGAACTCTACGTAATTACCAATAGTTGGACAAACAAGGCTAAAACCCTCCTCCTAATAAGGCAACACTAATTCTGGCTCTTATCGCGGCGTGTAAACGTGTTCACAGCGGCTATACTATTCGCCTGATTATGGCCGGTTTATCTCCCGGCTACGAGCATTGTTGGTGCCTTTTTATGTTAATTCCCCTCTATCGGTTATAAATAACAGCTTTATCGGCCATAGAGCTATGGCAACAGCACTCGCACAATATGGGCCCCTAATATAGAGCAATAATCAAACAGCGCCGATAGGACACATCAATCGATCGATCGATCGCTCGGACGAGAGTCTATAAAAGGCCCGGCATTGGCCAGCTAAAAGTAGTTGCCCGAATCCATTTTTGTGGCTAAAACGTGGAAATACGCGAGACGTCGACGGCCTGAAGTGGCCCTTGAAAGCGATCATGAAACCAATCGCAACAGGAGTAGCCTTGCTACTTCTAGTGCTAAGCTCCTCGAGTGGTAGGTGTTTCCCAAAGGATAATGGTTCAAGGATAGTTAAGCCACGTGAAAGTGAAAGTGAAAGAAACATAATTACTAAGAACTTTAATGATAATAAAGGATCTTCGAACACTGAAAAGAAATGAAACATTAAAACCAAACGTGATAAAACTAAGGCTTTAAATATATTTTATATAAAAACAATTTAGCAGGTCTGAATAAACGTTAAGCATTGCTCAAAGAACTTAGAACATTTAAAGGTAAAACCCAAAATAAATTAAAAGTGCAACATTATAAATATTAATACTTCAAGTGTGCAATAAAATATCCACTTTGGTATATTTACTTGAAGAGTGAATCCCAATATAACAACGTAGTTGTGAAAATCCCGTGAGCAATTAACACGACAAAGTAAATATAAATAAAATGGAGGATGACCTATCTAATCTTCGGACAGTACTATCTGCGCGTGTTATTCCCCAATCGGACATGAAAAATGAAAGAAAGGCATGTCCGTCAATCGAGCGCCGACATCTATGAATCATGTTCAATGGGGCTATAGTATAGCCGATATACTAAAGCTTTATCTAGGCCATAAATAAAGTCCACTTCATGATGAGACATAAACTTGTAACTAATGTTGCTTATGATACATGATTCCTGGTACCACTTCCTGGTACAAAGTAAATTGCACTACACTCTAAGACGCAATCAGAACTCTCGAGTGCCTTGGAAATCTAGAGTCTTGATTTATATGGATTAAGTTAAGAGAAAGATTAAAGAGTTCAATTTGGACTTTGTTAATGGGAAGTTGGACGCTTTCAAGTGCAACCTTGAAGTGTTATTAAATGACTAGGAATTAATATAGTATTAAACCTATCTAAATTAATGTACTTACCTCTTTTTAAATAAGGATTTTTATATATCTAATCTGTCTAATTGAAAGTCCTTTTGATTATCTCAAGCCTTAACTTTCTAATTTATATAATGGACCCTGCACTTCTCGGTACTTCCCGAACTTTCCCTTTTACCCAATTAGTTCGTGGAAGAACACGCTTCTCTATATAGATTAAACGCCTTGCGATCGGCATTGGATTGCCCCATTTTTATGGGCCGCCATAAAGCAATTATTAATTTATTAGCCAGAGATTACGAGTCGAAAAGATCGCGGCGATGCGGTAACGGTAACGGCAGCCGTCGGACATCGATGGCCATAAATAACGCCGAATTCGATTGCCGGTTGGTTGGCCCATAAACAGTCTTTAATACGTAACGAGAGCCGACTGGTGCCATTCAATTCGAGTTAATACCGGGTATTATCTGGCCAGGATCACACTTGCCACGTGCTCTTTCTTTTGGGGTTCAAGGTCTCAAGGCAGATCGGAAAGAATCCCTTTGTTAAGAAGCCACAGATGACTTCCTTCAGAGTCTAACAAGTGTGACTATCTAGGTGTCCTTCTTTCTTGAAGACTAACCATAGTGACCACATGACTGTTAGTTACTCTGTAAACACATTATCTAAATACGTTTCCCCCTAAACCTTCTTGTAGATGCATTTATCCACAACTGGCATTCGGGCCCCATTAACTGCTTCGAGTGCTCCACCCTGGAGGAGTGCTCCGCGGGATCTGGAGCCCTGCGGAAATGCCTGAACAACAATGGCCAGAGTTGCGTGGCCATCTTCGACAGCAATGGAGCTGTGACCCAAAGGGGCTGCAGCGATAACCTGGAGACAGAGTGCTCGGCAAGTGGGGAGAACTGCTACCAGTGCAGGTCAAGTGGCTGCAACTCCCTGGAATCCCTTGAGAATCTGCTGGAATGTGTGGTGTGCGATGCCCAAAGCGACGACAACTGCGTCTTCGACATTGAGCTGGTGACCGAGAAGAGGAAGTGCAACCAGCAGTGCATCACCGCCCTGTACCCCACGAACGACGAGGTGGGTGCTCCCCTGGAGTTGGTGCGCAGCTGCGCCGACGACCTGGACCTGGATGATCGCGAGGCCTGCGCTGAGGGCACCCTGGAGAACTGTGTGGCCTGCAGCTCGGCCAGTTGCAACACCGTGGACCTGGGCGTCCGAGGCAGCTGTAACTTCTGCCAGGGAGACTGCTCCAGTCCCCAGTCCAAGACCTGCCGAGCCGTCCCATCCGGGGACAGTGCGGAGAGCTGCTTCATCGAGTTTGATGCCTCGGGCACCATCTACGAGATGGGTTGCCTCAGCCAGTACAACGTGAGCGACGTCACCCTGATGGAGAGCAACAAGCAGCTGTGGACCTGCTCCGGCGACAACTGCAACGTGGCCTCCGCCCTGGCCAAGCCCCAGACCTGTACTCTGTGCAGTTCCCGCACGGAGGATGACTGCGCCTTGGCGCCTGAGAATGTGACCACCGACACCGAGTGCGACAGCCAGGTGAACAGCGATTGCTACTTCCGGATCCTGGACAACGGACACACCGAGCGCGGCTGTCTCACCAGCTTGGAGGGCGAGGACTACCTGGGGTGCCTCAAGGGTAGCAACACGACCAAGTGTGTGAGCTGCTCGGGGGAGAAGTGCAACCAGGAGGTGGGTGTGCCTCTGAAATACATATCATACTATACTAATCATATGACACTTCCAGCTGCAACCTGACGAGCGGCTGAGCTGCCAGATCTGTGACTCCAGCGAGGATGACAGCTGCGAGGCCGCTCCCTCGGCCACTGGCCTCTGCCTGCTCCACACCGGCGACCAGCAGTGCATCACCAGCATCGACCTCGCGGGAAACACCCTTCGCGGCTGCAGTGCCGCCTTGGAGTGCGACTCGAGCAGCTCCCGGAAGTGCCAGAAGTGCGCGGGACCGGACTGCAACACGGCCAATATCAAGAGGCTGGAGGATGGCCAGCCCGGGCTGTGGGGCCAGCAGCTGCCTCTCAGCTGCGAGACTTGCAGTGATGCCGCCTCCTGCGCCGCCAGCGACCCCGTTGCCACGACCTGCGCCAGCCGAACGGACTACTGTATGACCGTCTTCAACGCCGAGGGAGCCGTGGCGGCCAGGGGCTGCAGCCAGGTGGTGGAGGAGTCCTGGGGCACCTACTGCGACGCCAACGGCGCCAACTGCCACAACTGCAACTCCAACGAGTGCAACTCCGCCCGCTCCCTGGACAACTACAACGAGTGCATCTACTGCGACCGCGAAAACGAGGACTGCGAGGCGAACGCGGAGAACGTCAAGTCCCGCCGCCTCTGCAATGGCCAGTGCATGACTGCCCGCCGCAAGAGGTCCAGCCTGAGCTCTGTCTACGACACTGTTCGGGGATGCCTGGACGACAAGGACCCGGCCGATCAGGAGACCTGCATTGCCGGCACCGACTCCGGCTGCGTGGCCTGCTCCGGCCCGAACTGCAACGTGGTTACCATCCAGGAGGAGCGACTGAGCTGCTACCACTGCTCCGGCCCAGACTGTGACGAGCCGGTGGCCAGTCAGTGCAGCGCGTCCAGCAGCGAAGATCGATGCTACATCCTGTTCGACTACGAGGGCGACATCGAGGGGATGGGCTGCCTGTCCGACCTGGACGAGGAGTTCGTGGACGACAACTACCACTCCCTGCTGTTCTGCAACGACTCCAACTGCAACTTCTTCGATATCCTGCCCGAGCCCACCAAGTGCATTGCCTGCGACTCCTCCGAGGATCCCCACTGTGCCACAGATCCCACCCAGATCACTCTGATTGGAAACTGCGCCGTAATGCCCTACACCAGCTGCATGATGCGTGTGACAAGTGAGTTAACTCGGCTTCCACCATAGAACCTCCCTGATTCCTTAACCCCCTTCCAGATGGCATCACCCAGCGCGGCTGCTTGAGCAGCTTGCCCCGGGCAGAGCTGACCGCCTGCCTCGAGGGCACCGGGCTCTGCCAGGTGTGCGAGGGCGACCACTGCAACGTGGACATCTATCCCGCCGACCGGCGGCGCTGCCAGCGCTGCAACTCCCTCACCGACCCCGGGTGCTCGTCCGCGCCGGATGCCGGCGAGCCGTGCCCCTACTACCTGGAGAACGAGGGCTGCAGCGCCAAGTTGGTGGAGGGCGAGACCTACCGCGGCTGCCAGCGGGAGTTCGTCTGCGACGACTCGGACAAGCAGCACTGCCGGCTGTGCTCCGGCAAGGACAACTGCAACGTGGCGGACCTGCTCAGCTCCAACATCGGCTATCCCCAGAAGTGGGCCACTCCGCCGGTCAACTGCTACACCTGCAACGGCACCGAGTGCCAGGGAGCCAGCCTGGGGCTCCTGAAGAAGTGTGTGGGCAATGTCGAGCAGAACTGTGCCACCGTCTTCGATGACTCCGGAGCGGTGGTCCTGCGGGGCTGCTCCGACGACCTCTACGGGGACGAGGACCTGCTGCAGTACTGCGACGAGAACTCCGGCAACTGCAAGTTCTGCAAGTCGACGGGCTGCAACGACGCCAGGGAGCTGGACTCCTATGTGGACTGTCTGCTCTGCGACGGCAGCGAGGGGGCCGAGTGCGTCCGCCAGGTGGGAGCTGTCACCCGCAGCGTGTCCTGCCAGGGCAGCTGCTTCACCGGCCTCTACCCCCGCAACCGATCGGAGGAGAATCCCGTGCTGGACCTGGCCCGAGGGTGCCTGGACGACCTGGAGTACGACGATCGGCTGGAGTGTGCGGCGGGCACCTTGGAGAACTGCGTGTCCTGCTCGGGCGCCTCCTGCAACACGGCCGATGTGCCGGAGGACCGACTCAGCTGCAACTTCTGCGAGGACTCCGCCTGCGAGACCCTGGGCAGCCAGCTCTGCCTGGGTCATCGGTCCGCGGACCAGTGCTACATCCTTGTGGGCGACCTGAGCGTGAGGGCCATGGGCTGCGCCACCGACTTGGAGGACTCCTTCCTGCTGGCCAACCGCCGGGACCTGTATCTCTGCTCCGGCGACGATTGCAACACCAAGGACAAGCTGAAGGCGGGCGTGTCCTGCAACATCTGCAACTCCACCTTTGACGACTCCTGCGTGGGCTCTGGTGGCGCTCTGGCGGCTGTGTGCCAGCACTACCTCTACCCGGAATGCTACACCTACCTGAACGAAGGTGAGTCTTCCACTGGGAAGTGGCCTATCAATATAGGTTATAGCTTAGACCCTCTTCCTGCCCCTTCCAGACGGCGTCCTGCTGCGTGGCTGCCTCATGGACACGGACGACGCCCTGTTCGACGAGTGCTCCAGCTCTGGCAGCTCCAGCTGCTCCATTTGTGGCGAGAACAACTGCAACTCGGAGGTGTATCCCGCGGACTGGCTGACCTGCCTGCGCTGCGACTCCTCCAGCGACGCCGACTGTGCCTCGGACCCCGGCAGCTACTCCAGCCATTGCCGCACCTACTCGGAGGACGACGTCTGCGCCACAGCCCTCACCAAGGGACGCACTCGTCGCGGCTGCCAGTCGGAGCTGAACTGCGATGAGTCCCAGCCGGGCAGCTGCCGAGTCTGCTCCGGGGCCGACTGCAACGACGTGGATCTGCAGTCCTCGTATGTGGGAGAGCCTGGCCAGTGGACCGACCTCCCCCTGAGCTGTCACGTCTGCAGTGATGCCGCCAGCTGTGCTGCGGTGAGTGGCGAACCCACCAAGTGCGAGGGCAACAACAAGCAGACCTGCTCCACCGTCTTCGACGCCGAGGGTCAGGTGGTGGCCCGAGGATGCAGCGATGCCGTCCGGGCGGCCAACGCCGACTACTGCGACCTGAACAGGGACAGCTGTCCCCAGTGCAAGTCCGATGGCTGCAACTCCGCTCTGACCCTGGACGCCTACGTCGACTGCTACTTCTGCGACGCGGAGGAGGACGCCAACTGCGCCTGGGAGAAGCCCACGAGCACCAGGAAGTGCCAGGGTCAGTGCATGACGGGCCTGTACCCGCGCAGCTCCTCCTGGGACTCGGCCCTCCTGCCCACCCGCGGCTGTCTGGACGACCTGAACGAGGCCGAGCGAGCATCCTGCGCCGCTGGAACCCACGCCAACTGCACCGCCTGCACCGGATCCCTGTGCAACGACAACGACGTTATCGAGAGCCCACAGGAGTGCTACATCTGCTCCGACTCCGACTCGGAGTGCATAGACCCGGTCACCGCCAAGTGCCGGGCCTACAGGGAGCAGGATGAGTGCTACCTGGCCTTCGACGACAACAGCCTGGTGGCCATGGGCTGCGCCAGTGACTTCGAGACGCTGGTGATCAAGGAGCTGGTGTCCCAGCAGCGCATAATCCTCTGCTCGGGAGCCAACTGCAACACCCCGAGCCTCACGCCCGACCCCAACACCTGCCTGACCTGCAGCTCCCTGGAGGACCCCCGCTGCGCCACCAACCCCAACCAGCTGCTCACCACCGACATCTGCTCCAAGCTGCCCTACACGGCCTGCGTGACCCAGATCGACGGCCAGGGCACCACCTTCAGGGGTTGCATGTCCAGCCTGGGCGGCGACGACTTCTACGAGTGCCACGCCGGCGACGGCGAGCTCTGCCAGACCTGCACGGGGGAGCGCTGCAACGGGCTGAGCGTGTTCCCCGCGGACCGCAGGAGGTGCTACCAGTGCGACTCCGCCAGCGACGCCAGCTGTGCCGCCTCGCCCTCGAGCCTGACGAGCACCGTGTGCCCCATTTACTCCAAGGACGAGTCCTGTGTGACCACCCTGCTCGACGGCGTCACCCACCGGGGCTGCAGCTCCTCGCTGAGCTGCTCGGATCCCTCGGACCCGCGCACCTGTCGCGTCTGCACTGCCGCCGACGGCTGCAACACGGTCAACCTGGAGCGGGCCAGCGAAGATGGCTTCCCGGGAATCTGGCAGACTACGCCCATCCAGTGCCTGGAGTGCTCCGGAGCGGCCTGCGCCTCGGGCGGAGGTTCCCTCACCGAGTGCACGGGCTACGACAACTGCGTGACCGTGTTCGGCGAGGAGGGAGCGGTCACCCAGCGCGGCTGCTCCGACCCCGTGTTCGCCGCCTCCACGTACTGCGACGAGAACCCCGCCTCCTGTCCGCGCTGCAACTCCAACGGCTGCAACACCGCCGACTCCCTGGACAACTACGTGCAGTGCACCGTGTGCGACTCCACCGAGGACGCGAACTGCGTGAGCGATCCCTCGCAGGTCACCAGGACCCGGCAGTGCCACGAGCGCTGCGTGTCCGCCTTCCGGCCACTGTTCGGGGAGACCGAGGATCCCAGCTACGCCCTGGTGCGCAACTGCTACGACGACCTGGAGAAGGAGGACCGGGATGCCTGCACTGCGGGCAGCAAGCGCTTCTGCGCCACGTGCGAGGGCGCCAAGTGCAACTCGGAGGACCTGGTGTCCAGCCGGCAGAGCTGTCTGGTCTGCCAGGGCGACGACTGCCAGAAGCCGCAGGCCAGGAGCTGCTCCAACTACAGGGAGAACGACGAGTGCTACATCCAGTTCGACGAGGAGCGCTCGGTGTCCTCGCTGGGCTGTCTGAGTGACCTGAGCCACGAGGACATCTACCTGCTGAGGCGCTCCAAGCGCCTGCTCACCTGCAGCGAGGGCGACTGCAACACCATTGAGTCCATCTCGGAAGAACAGAGCTGCGCCCTCTGCAGCTCCCGCACGGATGCCTCCTGTGCGATCAGCCCCTCGAGCGTGTCCAGCTCCACGAGCTGTGCCTTTGCCGGCTTCCCCGAGTGCTACTCCCGCGTCCTGTCCGACGGCAGCACTGAGAGGGGCTGCCTCGCCAGCCTGGAGGACGACGTGTTCCTCTCCTGCTACAACGGCACCTCCGACAGCTGCTCCGCCTGCCAGGGAAGCGCCTGCAACCAGCAGGTATACCCGGCCGACCGTCGCACCTGCCACGTGTGCAACTCGGATACGGACGCCAGCTGCCACTCCTCGCCCGATAGCCTCTCCGTGTGCTATCTGTACGAGGCGGACGACCAGTGCGTGACCAACTTCCGCAACGGAGTCACCTACAGGGGCTGCTCCTCCTCGCTGAGCTGCGAGGAGAGTGCCAAGACCTGTGTCTACTGCGACGGCGATGGCTGCAACCAGGTGGACCTCGCTGCCAAGGCGGACGACAACTCGGGCATGTGGCAGGACCTGCCGCTAGGCTGCCTCACCTGCGAGGGCGCCGCCGCCTGCCAGGCGGAGGACATACCCTCGGTCAAGTGCCAGGGCAACAACGAGCAGGACTGCCTGACCGTGTTCGATGCGCAGGGCGTGGTCACCCAGCGCGGCTGCCAGGACGCCCTCGAGGCGGATCCCACCACCGCCACCTACTGCGGCACCAACGCCGCCAGCTGTCCCGCCTGCAAGTCCAACAACTGCAACAACGCCACCTCCCCGGCGCAGTACACGACCTGCATCTACTGCAACTCCTACAAGGATTCCACCTGCGTGTCGAACCCATCCAGTGGCAGCCACAGGACTCGCCAGTGCCAGGGCCAGTGCATGACTGCCTTGTACGGCAGCAGCGCGGCCGGACTCGATCTCATCCGCACCTGCCTGGACGACAAGGAGGCCTCGGACCAACTGACCTGCGCCAGCGGCAGCGACGCCACCTGCTCCGCCTGCAGCGACGACTCCTGCAACACGGACACCCTGCCGGAGGACCGCCTCAGCTGCTACACCTGCGAGGGCGACGACTGCGAGGAGCCCCAGCCGCAGCAGTGCCTGGTCTACAAGGAGCAGGACAGCTGCTTCCTGTGGGTCGATGAGGAGAACAACCTGAAGCAGCTCGGCTGCCTGAGCTCCTTCCGCAGCCAGGACCTCGAGAGTATCCTGAAGACGAAGCGCATCGCTGTCTGCGAGGGTGCCAACTGCAATGTTCCCCAGTTCCAGACGCCGGTGCGTTGCGCCGTCTGCGACTCTAGAGAGGATCCCGCCTGCGCCACGGATGCCCAGGCTATAGGCAGCTTCCAGACCTGCAGCCAGATGCCGCACACGGGATGCTTCACCAGGCTCGAAGACGGTGAGTGGGGCAAGGGGGCTCTCTTCATGGACCAACCCTAACCAAGCTCTTCTCTCTTCCCTCAGATGGTTCCACCAACCGCGGCTGCCTCTACGACCTGGACCAGACTCCATTCGTCTCCTGCCTCCTGGGCACCGATGCCAACTGCACGGCGTGCGCCACCGATGGCTGCAATCGCGAGGTAACTACCCCTTAGCTAGTCCTCCAGAGAACCCGCCTTGAATGGAACCTTTCATCAACCATAGGTCTTCCCTGCCGACCGCCAAGTGTGCTACTCCTGCACCTCCGCCGACGACTCCACCTGCGAGTCCGACCCCAGCTACGCCCTGGCCTGTCCCTGGGTCAGCGAGACGGAGACCTGCAAGACCTTCCTGGCCGGAAATGTGACCACCCGCGGCTGCAGCAGCAGCGTGGAGTGCGACTCCGGTGACTTCCGCAATTGCCGCAGCTGCTCCGGCAGCGAGTGCAACGCCATCGACCTGGCCAACCGCCTGGACGACGGCTGGCATGGCGGTTACCAGGACCTGCCCCTGAAGTGCCACTCCTGCGCGGGCGAGCACTGCCTGAGCTCGCTGGGCCCGGCTGTCACCTGTGCCCTGAACAAAGAGCAGGACTGCAAGGTGGTCTTCGACCAGGACGGCGTCACTGTGCGCAGGAGGGGATGCTCGGACGATGTGGACGACTACGAGGACAGGTACTGCAGGCAGAACCCCGAGCTGTGCTTCACCTGCAAGTCGAACGAGTGCAACGACGCCTGGGCCACTTCGGAGTTCGTGAGCTGCACCTTCTGCAACTCGGCCAACAACGAGACCTGCATCACAGACCCCAAGGAGGCGGGTCTGGGCAAGCGCAACTGCAAGGGCCAGTGCCTGGTGGCGCTGAAGGGCGAAGAGCTCGTCCGGTCCTGTCTGGACGACAAGGAGCTGTTCGACCGCAGCGACTGCACCACCGACGAGAGCGGCACCAACTGCGCCGCCTGCTCGGGAGCCGCCTGCAACACCTTCTCGTACCCCGCGGACAGGCTGAGTTGCCACAGCTGCGCGGACGACACCTGCTCCAGCAGCAAGGCCCAGGCCTGCCTGGCCTACAGGTCGGATGACTACTGCTTCGCCAAGTACGGAACGAGTGGCGCCGTCGAGCTGATGGGCTGTGCCAGCAGCCAGAACAGCTCCAGCCTGGAGCAGTGGCAGGAGGATAACAAGCTGTTCACCTGCCAGGGCAGCGAGTGCAACGAGTACAACCGGCTACCCGGCGCGGTCGAGTGCGTGTCCTGCGACTCCAGCAAGTCGCTGGAGTGCGCCCAGGATCCCTCGGCCGTAGAGTCCTACATCACCTGCCACGCTCCCAACTCCGAGTGCGTGACCCGGCTGGAGAACGGACACACCATCCGCGGATGCAGGAGCGCCTTGAGCAACGCCGAAAGCGCCGCCTGCGAGGCCGATGGAAGCTGTGCCGTCTGCTCTGGGTCCAAGTGCAACGAAGCCATCTTCCCCAGCAACCGACGACGCTGCCACATCTGCAACTCCGTCGCCAATTCGGACTGTGCCAAGCTCGGCACCCAGGCCTACAACTCTGTGTGTCCCATCTATGCTCAGGACGATGGCTGTGTCACGTCCTACGACGATGGACTCGTCCGACGCGGGTGTGCCAGCGAGCTGGAGTGCGTGATCGACAACGAGGATCACTGCGAGAAGTGCTCCACGGATGGCTGCAACACCGCCGAGCTCACAGGCTCCGCCGGAGCCCTGTCCGGCTTGGGACTGGGTCTTACCGTCCTCCTGGCCTGGTGCATCAGCCTCACTCAGCGGCTGTAGGGGTGTCCTGGGTCCCCGTTCCCCCTTGTATACCTAAGTAGATTTATATAGAGTACGCTTATGTAATTGGATTGCCGTGCTTCCGGACGAGGAAAATCTGCAGAACGATTTGTAAATAAACCGAACGACAACTATGAATAATTTAAACGAGTTTTATATGGGACGAACCGCTTTCTTATCCCTACGTATATTAATAGAAATTATTATTGGACAATGCAAGTGGTTAACTGTTTAAAACCTTCTTGGAAGAAGGCAATTCGCCGTTAAAATCTTAACTCAAAAAATATAAAAAATCAGAAAGAAAATGTTTACCGATTTTTTAAAACTTATTATTTATTTTTGAACCAAATATGCAAACTTATTAATTACTTAAAAACTAATGCAGAACTGCTTTCCGAATTGGTTTTATGGCTATTTTGGCCAAGTTATGGTTATTTTTAACTCTGCTTTTGTAAAAAATTTGAGTCTCTGAAGAGTACTGCGAATATGGTATTTGACTCTCACCAATTTGTAAAAATTATAGGAAAAATCCGCTGAAATTGGGTTTCAGATACTAGGCGAACAGCGGATGCTAGCAGCAGCTGGCAGTTTTTTTAAATATCAAGACGCTGAAAACTATGCTGCATTTATTGCGCACGCAGCATTATTGTGCTGGTAAAAGTATGCTACAAAATATTACAATACCACTGAATAGGGTTTCCGGTAACTGATGTTTCCGGTTGGCCGATGACTACCGCGGTCATTTCAAAAATTATTATTACTCATGGCTGTTTTGGGTTAGTTATGAATGTTTAAAACTTTGATTTGTCAATAAAATTAAAATATAAAAATACAGATTTAAGGACTCAAAACTGCGCATACTTGAGTTATTCTTGACAGCATATTTTGTCCAAAAATGGAATGTCAGCCAAATTCCGTATGTGGTTCAATTCACTGTTTGTTGTCCCTAGAATTAGGACATAAAAAACCCCATTTAAGCGCCAAAAAATGCTTAAACCTGAGGTCTTCTGAACAGAATATTTTTTCGCACAAATGAAATTTAAGCAAAACGCCGTATATGGTTCGATTCACCGTCAAAAGCTTAATTATTTAGCAATAAAATACTTGAAAAAAATAGAAAAAAAAATTTTGGCCAATTTTTGAAAAATTGATAAGGGGTTACATCATTAAAACTGTCAAAAATTGGCCAAAAATTTATTTCTTCTGATCTCTAAACTCAATATGCAGATTAGTTAACCTAATAAAAACTAACACAGAACTGCTTTCCGAATCGAATTTAGGGCTGTTTTGGCTCAATTATGGCTATTTTTAAGGACTGCAGAAGGCGACTGCAGCAGCTGCCAGCAGTATTTATGAAATACACAGAACACCCTGTGCACCCTAAAAGAATGCTATACAAAATTCGAAAATCACTGTAAAAGTCGTTTCGAAATTGAATCTAAAGCGGTTTTGACTTAGTTATGATCATTTGTATCCTTGAGTTGTCCTTAAAAATTAGGACATAAAAACCCCATTTAAGGGCCCAAAAATGCTTAAACCTGAGGTCTTCTGAACAGCAT
>VNKC01004227.1:0-27180 GCA_008042775.1 Drosophila pectinifera | reverse complement strand
TTTTTTCTTTTTCTTAGCTTCGTACTCTTTAACAACAACAAACTCTGGCCAGAAGTTTGCAGAGCATATCATGTTAAAGAGTTCGTTTGGGACATTTATTTTGAAAGATGAAATATCACTAGCATAAGAATATTTGAGTTTTTCTACCTTTATTTTAGTTCTTTCGGCTTTAGTTTTGCCTTGAATATAGGCTGTTACATTATACAGATGTTTGAGCAGGGGAAAGCCGCGAAACAAATATCTTTTTCGTTGGTGGTATTGCTATCAGGGCTTTTGGCAATATTGACTGGTTAACAGTATTGCCAAATTCGACCGGTAGTCCGGGCTTTGAACCCTGAGGAGTTTTATGAATTGGGTTCTGTTGGGTCGCTAATTGTGACCCCTACGGATATAACCGGCGGTACGGCCTCTCCCACGGCACATTCGGATACCGAATCTTTTATTGCCCACGACCTCAATATCATTGGGGTTGAATATAATGGGGTCAAGGGCGATGCCGAGGGAGATCGAGATTAAGCTTAAAACCGTCTAGCTGTAGCAGCGGCGTAACCGATAAAGCAGAAAGAGGAATGCAAAAAATGCTAAAGCAAGCAAACTAATAACATCAATATGATTATTAATACACAAAATAAAAAGGTTGCATGCACACGCGAAGCGAACGGGATATTTAATAAGCACTATATAAAAGTTTTTAAATGAAACCCCAGTGGTTTATATTAAAGATTACACAAAATCGAAGCGCAAAAAAAAAACACGATCGTTCACTTTGAAAGAAGAAAGAACATTTTGACTTATACCTATCTTATACCAACTTATACAGCTTCTGACACACACACTGAAAAACATCAATAAGTGGGAACCCTATATACACTTGGAATAAAAATTAAAATGAATACTCGCAAGGAATAGTTTCTGTGGTAGATATTACTAGTGACATATTTAATAAGAGTTATAAAAATTCTAGTAATTTGAGAATTTTAATTTTATTGAATTTTATTGAATTTTTGTCAAAATAATATTAATAAAAAAATAAAATATTACCACACTAATCTAACAACGGCTTTATAAAGCAACGGATGAGCATTTAAGCTTTATACAACTGCGCATACATTTACTTTGCCCGTTTTCTAAGTGTTGTTTTATATTGCCGTTCGAATTTGCAAGCTCAATAAGGCGGTGCATACGTTCGCCTTACACTGGTGTTGTTATAAAATGTTCCCAGCCGACTTCGCGGCAGCTACGTCCGCCGCAATCCACTGACTTTGTATTTCTTTGTTTTTTACTTTGTTCCGACTCTGCGATGACTTACGTCCCCCAAGCCACTGCAAATCAGCAGAATTTAGCTGCTTGTCAGCCAAGTGGCTGCACCACAAATTGCACCAGCCACAGAAATACAACTTTATCAGACTATAGCTATAAATGAAAATATTCGCTGAGGCGAGCCTCTAGATACCGTCAAATACTTGAGTTTATATTGAACCAAGAATCGTATGTCTCTTGGAGACAGGCGGCTCAAGCCGCCTACCATATATTTAAGAAGTATTACGGTAGATCACGCCACTAGCAGGCAGTGATTATTATAAGAAGTAAAATTAGAGGCTTCGCAGAGGAAGTACTAGCTTCATTCGGAACCGTACTAAATTTGGACGCGATAATAAATCGGCTTGATTTTATCACTATAAGTAGAATAGAACAAGAATTATGGACTTTAAGTCAGGGTGGCCAAATCCTAACTAACCATTCTAACTAACCCTCCTGACCAATAAGGTCAACATGTCGTATGAGCCAGCAATGGCACGGGGTTCATGCGAGAAATTCCGTGCCGATGCACTGCGTGTGCTAATCGTGCAGAACTCAAGCGTAACCTTACGGATGTGATCTTCTCCGCAAAGCCCAAGGATTTAGCCCTGGCACAGGAGGTTGAATTGAACCACGAAAGATACGTGTTTGCGTCTAACTTTGCGAGAAGTCTACAAGACAATGATCGCAGACAAAATTAAAAAGCACTAGATCGACAGAACCCGCATTTCAACAGGCATGTAACGTCCATTCTGACCAGCACAATGCAAGAAATCTAAATAATTTTAACATTAACATAAATATTTTAACAACTGCTATCAAGGAAATGTGTGTCGTGTCGTTTTTTAATCTGAAGGCAATGTTCTTCATATTATCGGACCTAAAAATATTTCACAGGATAATAGGCCTCGACTTATTAAAACAAGCAGGTACTTCAATCTGCTTAGCATCTGGCTAGCTTAACTGGGGCTCGGTGGTGGAACTGATCTTATTCCACACGTGCACTGACGTGAACTGAACAGATGCACAGATGCACAGATGCACCTCATGCAATTATGACTGAATTCCTGCAAATGCTTAAAAATAGAAAATGAGCATTTGAAGACCATAACGAAGCCCTACCGTACAATACTTCGATAGTAGCCACAATTAGAACTATGAACGAGGAACAAAAATATGCAAAATTATACCCATACCCCAAGAGGAGTATTCGTCAACCGCGAAATCCAAGACAGGATTACAAGCGCCCAAATCGGCACTGGCGACCACAGTCCTCATTAAAGGGAGGTTGATCCCCAAGGACAACTTAAAGCAGCTCAATCAGAAAGTGCCCTTGAATTTCTTTTCATTAATATTATATCTAGCCATTTGGCGTTCACTAGTTTTAAGCACTTTTGCGAATAAAATATGCACTCGGCAAACCTTTTGGAATAGAGAGGAGAGAGGGAAAGGAAGAGACTACCGAGGTGATTAAAAAGTTTCTCGCAGTCACACATAAAGAAACTCCTTAGTATGGATACTACCCATCTACGAGACCTTCTAGATTCATTAGGTGTGCACCATAGGGTTGCGAGGAACCTAGAACCTAGGGTCAATGTAGAACGTCGTTGCAGGAACACCAGATGCAAAAGACTTAGAGAAATTTAAATTCACAGAACCGCAGTTAATAAACTCCGACAACAGACAAATTCTAAATTAACACTAAAATTCAACAAAAAATCAACCAACTTACTTTCAATATTAATAAAATCCTATAAGTAGAAAATTCACAAATGCCCTCTTATTAGAAACCTTAATGGCAGAAATAGAATGTTAATCACAGAACTTCAGAACCTAATGCTTGCGGTTATGTTGGCAAAGGACAATAATCTAGATCACGCAGATTTAAAATCCATTTGGCTAGAGGAGCCCACAGATACTCTTATATCAATCCGCTAACATCCTAAATTTCATAATCAAATTTCCAAAAATTAAATGTAAAAAGATCACTATTATTCCCGTAGCACTGCTGAATATCATCATCAACAAAGATGTTCTCAGCCTCCCTTACCTTCCGTTTAGGGGAACGTATATCGTGTAACATTTGTTGCAGCAGCAATATGTTGCGCGATTATATGCATTGGTTTGACCTATCTACGATTCATCAGGGCAAAAGAAAATCCGTCATCGAGCTACGAGCGGTGATCGCTGGAATACGGTCGGCCTTAGGCGGCCTAGGTCTTGAAGGGGGAGAAGTCAAATGCATTTGACCGGATACTCGTGCACAGTCGGCAAACTCAGCTTATTTGCCTGGCCGCAGTGAGTCGCCTTTGTTAGCATTAAGTTATCATTTTCCACTTCAGATCCGATTTGATATCAATAAAGAGCACTTCGCTTAACTTAACTCAGGCCATCGCCTCTTTCATTTTATTATCTGGATCCGTACTGAAACAAGACCGCTAAGCGGGATTGCCTCCAAGAAGATAAACACAAAAGTGTTAATTTATATATGTGAGTGCAATTACACTTTTTTACATGTCTATTGACAAAGGCGTAAATGCTACTTAAATTAATTGATGCGTTGGTTGAATGTGATCTCAAGTGGTTCTCAGAGACTTACTTTACTTTATACTTATACTTTATATTCCTTTATACATCAGTTCTATTGATAGGCGGTGTATATATATTTAGACTACATGAACCCCTGGACGGACTTTCAAGAAGTTATTTATGTCCTGACAATAGTGTATATTCACCTTTTTGAACAATTTTCGACCTTTCAACTATAACCTTTCTCACTTACCCCTGCACTGTTGAACTGAAACCAACAAACAGAAATGCATAATTTAAGAGAACGAACGAAAAACCGTTTGAAAACAAACAAATGATCGAAAGCCCTCAAAAAATCTATTTGGGATTTGGTATTTGTAGTGGAGTGGCCAGAGCAAAAGCAGTCTCACCTTCTAGTCTCTGTATCTTAAATACTAAATGGGGTATTCGATTGCTGCGTCAGTATAGGAGAAGGCCACTCTAGTGAGTTCAGTCGCCGCAGAAATCTCCTTGATCGCACAACACCAAAAAAAGGACACTGAGCTTTACAGGGCTCACCGGAGATAATAGCCACCATTCGGCAACGTTGAACTTAAACCACATATTTCCTACACACAAAATATAATTGACAATTAGGCGGACAAGCATATGCAAAATATTGGATCTGGAGACGTCATCGATGCTTGGGAGTTAAAACAGTGTTGGCCAGGACTGGAACACGAAATTTAGAGCAAGTAAAATTTAGATCCCCACCATTGGGTAATGTTTTTCAGATTACAAGTGCCTCAAATATAAATCAATGGATAGAAGAGCTGGAAATTGGTGCAGTTACTGTAGAGTGAATCCAGTTGGAGCAATTTGTGTATACAAAACAGTTACTTCGTTGAAGTGCAAGAGTGTTTGTGCGCTGCCAAAGACGCATAAAAGATTGTGAAAGTTTAAAGTTGAGATTGTTGCTGTGAATCTTTGCAGGAATTTCTATATGCTTCAATGGAGATAGCTAAACTAATTCTTTGGAGGAGATAAGTCTGATTAAGTAATTCGTAGAAGGCATCCCATATCAAATAAAGCCATGATTTATGAGGCTAGAAACCGTAAGGGGTTGAAGTTGCAGATCGACGCATATATAAAGTCACAAGGCTCATCCAGGGTAGTAAGGCTAAGGTAAGACAGCAGATTCGGTTTGAAAGTGTTTCAGATGTGGAGACCATTTACATATAAAGAGAGATTGCCCTGTGACAGAAAAATGTTTCAAATGTAATCAATCAGGACACCTAGCAGCGTTATGTAGAGCTGGAGCCCAAGTCAAAACGGAGGATTCAATAAAAATGGTTGAAGCTGAGAAAGTCGATATAAAGCAAGCTTATGCCCCATCTGCTTGTGGTTGGTATTAGTTACAAATAAAGGAACTGTGTTTTCGAAAACGCTTTAGGAGTAGATGAAGTACAAGTTTGAGAACTTGTGCATACTAAGTACAGAACACTGTAAGCTTGGTATTGTGCTTGAACTGTATCATTTAAGTCAGAGTGCCGCTTTAGAAGTAGAGTTCATGGTTGAAAGCTATAAAGCGAATAGAAATCTTAGCTGGACAGTGGAGATCAAGATTTTATTGACAGATGAGTTGACCTTTTATCCTCATTTAGTAATAAGGATAAATAAATAGTCGATGATGCGGTGCAGGAATGGCTCCAGGAAGTAATAATCCAGCCTATGTCAGAGATTGCTATGCCAGTCGTTTTGGGGGATAAAAATAACTGGATAACGTTTGTGTTGGGACTAAAAATGGAAAGATTATCAGAGATAACTTTCGAACAGCACACATGGAGTGCGTCATTAAAAATCTGCAAGGTAGAGAGATTTTCACCACACTGATCTTGACAAATCGAATCTTTCATGTTCCTGTGTCATCAGAATCCCAGAAGTACACTTTTAACCATTTTTAATTCATTGTTCAGTATGAGTTCATGCTTGTTCAAGAATTCTTTAGCTGTGCTTACCCGATTTATAATAGCAGTTCTGCAGTAGAATACTTTGATGATGTCATTATTGCTAGCAAGAGTGTGGAAGAGGGCATGCTGAAAATAAAGCGCATTTTGAAATGGTCTGAATGGCCAGAAATGATTTACGCATAGACCGGAACAAGTGTCAGTAATTAAAGAAGGAAGGAAAGTTTCCTAGGATATGTAGTGGAAAAGGAGACAATCAAACAACGAAAATTCTGGAGAGCTTGCTGATTTCGATTTCTCGCTATAAGAAAAGAATTCTAGGAGGTTCGCGGACAGTTAAGCCACAAAGAAAAGTGTGAGTTTAAAGAAATGCAATTAGAAGAATAACGACATTTCAATATTTCGACTCGGAGATGTCTTGCTTCAACGAGACATGTAAGATGGTTTTGGCATCCAATTTTTGAACATTTGAACAGTCTTATGAAATCGAAATGTTGGCGGTTATCGGAGTTTTGAATAAATTCAAAATAGTTAGATTCCGCATAGAGCGTCGCGTTAAGAAATGTATCTGCAAGATTTCGACTGCGAAATTGAAAGTTCCAAGATGAGACATGTAGATGCAATGAGCAGGGTGTCATGTTTCAATGTGCCAGATAGTTTGATTTATCATTTGAGAGAGGCACAGCAAGCAGATGATTGGACAAGATAGTAATAAGTGTGTTTGAGAAAAAGGAGTAAAAGGAATTCTACATATCGAACGGAATCTGAACAACCCAAATAAGGAGTTATTGGTAGTTCGATCACTATTGCAGATGAGATCATCCAGGTTCATCCATCCAATTGAATTACAGAAAAAACTCTGGACTTGATCGAAAAATCATACTACATTTCCAATGTGATAGAAAAGATCTCCGGAATTGTTGAGAACTGCGTAGAGTGCATCTTATTTAATGTAGGCAAACAAATGGGGTCCGTTCACCAATCGGTAACAGTGACAAGTCGTTGGTAAGATACCATATTGTAGCGGAGCCTGTAGCGACGATAAATCCGGGTTTTGCCTAAAAGCATACCTGAAATTATAATGACCAGACTTATAATGACCTTTCTGACCGAAAACAGTTTTTCGAATAGCTAAGTCAGGACTCAAACCGGTCTTCTTCAAATCCGACGAATGTTTTCGAGCACTGAAGATATCGATCCTTATTCGGAAGCTGTTATAAATTTCGAACAGTCGTGTTGGAGCAGTGTTGCCATATCAACAAATATATATCGATAGTTGACGGGGTTGCTTTGTAAAAGCTTTGCTTTGACACCTGTCAGCAGCAGATGCCACGAATTTCAGCAGCCATGATAGCTGATCATGCCCCCGTTCCGGTGACCATTCTTTTGATCTAAACCGGAAACCAACACAGGCGCGTAACTCCCCATAGAGGTGCAAAAGATTTAAATGTCGAAAAGTGAAAAATATCGTTGCGCCTACCATCTATTATTGTAAATTCATTTTTGTGACTGCAGTTTTGATTATATTTTACCGCAAATTTCCTGCAATGCAACATAAAACATGAAATTAATTAAGGTAAACAATTAATAAATTTAACATAAATCAAATGGAGACCTTAAAATGCCTCAAGACAAATTAAAGCAGATTAAGTTAATAGTTTTGGCTTTTTTTAAACATAATTAATTTTAACTTAGCAAAATATTATATAATTTGCTCCTAGCTAATCATGTCGGAGACCGATTTTTATTTTTGGATTAAATCAGTGAATTAAAACCTGGGTTAAAAAAAATCATAAATTTATTTTATACCCTTGCTATTACATATAGTCTCTCTGAATAGTTTTGGAAGTTTTTACTTTAATCAGTTTTATTTGTTTTAATGATAATCATACGATTACAAACAATATAATTTAAAAGTAATAAACAAAACAAAAAAAAAAATTTTTTTAAAACCATTTAAAAATATATTTCATTTAGATTTAAACTTAACTTTTAACTTACTTTACTTTGTTAAATAAATATACCCTCATTTATTATAATGTCTATAAAAAACCCCACATTAAAACAATGAAATTCTAAAACCTATATTAGAACTCAGCGAATGTGATCGTAGCGTATCAGAAGGGGTCATCGGAAAGATGCTCTAAGGCAGGTGATCATAGGTTGGAAGGACAGAATGCGACTAAAATAACAACATTGGCTTCGCTCTCTTTACATCTCGCAAGCTTTTCTATTTCTCTAACTTCCTTCCTGGATTTATTTGTCTCTCTTTCGCTTTCGTAAAATATTTATCTTTTTTCGCTCAATTCTAGTCTTAACGATAATAATATGTAGTTAGTGATCGAACACCACCCCCAAAGCCGACAAGCGATTCCTATGGATTCAAAACATTTCGATTTTCAATTGTCTCGGATAATAAAGAGAGAGAACCTTCTTTATGTTGGCCACAATTAAATATTAACCTGGATATTTTCCTACATTAGGTAATGGTCAGACAGAATTTGTTGGAGAAAAATACAGATGGCATTGAATTTCAGTTGATATTCTTTTCCCGTCTAGTTTGCCAAATCATTGCCTAATATAACCTTTGGAGACTAACATTTTTTTCAAAAAATTCAAACGTACTGGAATATAGAGGTGCAATCCTAATGTACCTTATCCGCGAACGGTTTATGAGCAGATTTAGAGTTAGATTTTTTTAATGCCGGAATGCAACCGTACTCCTTTTCGATTAATACGTTGACCATTGTGAGGAGTTAAATAAACGCCTCACAAATGACAACAAACGCAGCCGCAACAGCAGGGGCTGGCCGGCGAAGCACCCTGCTGGCCCTTGTCAGCGAGACGGCCGCATAACCGGACCAGGACAAGCGGCGCGCAGCCAACGGTCAAGGATAATTGTAATATCAAGAGCCATTAAAAGGAATTACATTTTAAATATAACGATAATCATTGGTCACGGGCAATCACAACACATATATATTTAGTGATACGAACACACGATATCTCTGAGCTAGCCGCACGATTTCGTAGCGAGAAAGAACCAAGCAAACTAGTTCGTTACACCATTTCGAATTTTATAAAGCCTAACACCCCTCCTTCTTTGTTTCTATTTTTGCTAAAAAATAGAAAATAAACTGTCCTTAATTGTATATTTTTTTTCTGAGAAAGTACTGTAATTAAAAAAAATATACTACTATAAGTGAACATCATGCAATGAGTTCAAATTTAATGTGTTTTTTTTTTTAAACGCTTTGCAACCATAGTAAGTGCCTCGAGACGCATTTCAAGAAAAATTAAAGCTGTTCAGTTTGCAAAACGTCATGTAGCTCAAAATAATACAGACCTCGGTAATGGAAAGTGTTCAAAGATTGATCAGATTGAACAAATACCAAACATTAATATGGCCATGCCTAACACAGGCTCCCCCATTTCGCATAGAAGTTCCCTCGTCAGATCCTATAAACAGACCCGACAAGGTCGTAAACATCCTAAACGGATGGAAAATTAAATATTCTGGATCAGGTATAACAATTGAATTATTATATAGGAGTTGTTCCGAAATAGGAAACAAAACTCAAATGAAACTTTTCATAGCTTTTACGACAGCATAAATACCTTAATAGATCAGATAGAGTTCACCCGGAAACTCGATCGTGTCCTCAAGAACAATTTAAGACCTGAAATCAGACACGATATATTAAGGAGTTAAGAGAAATCTGTCAACAACGCGGAGCTTTTCTGGACGATGTCAAACATTATCATGGTTATTCAAGAGCTACTCCTTTCAGACGTGAAGTCTCGGAGTTGATGGAAGAAGTCGATTCGCAAGTGGGTTCGGAATCCGAAAGCGACTTGGAAGTCGACGCATATTGCTTGTCAGAAAAACGCGACTTTTGCTACGGCTGTGGAGCAGCTGAGTGTGGAAAAAACTCGAAATTCGACATTTCGAAGTCGCCATACAAACCGTAGACTTCGAATGCCGCGCGTCACCAGTCAACCAAGACCGATTAGGTGTGAATGCAGATTTAGAAGCACCACCATCAAAAACCCTTGAACCCCTAAATGGCAATGTCAGACTACTCCATTTTAAAATTAAAAACTTACCTGAAATTCCTACTCCATTCGTTTAACCGGAAAAGTCATTTCAAAAACCAATAACTCGAAGCTTTAGGAGAATGTAATATTTTTGAAAGAATGAAATTTCAGAAAGAATCCGGAGCTGTAGACAGTGATTAAAACATATTTACTGAGTTCCTTTAGGGTCAAGAGATCTTCGGCCATTTTTACCATACGATTGTTAGATTGTACTGTCTACGGTTTACTTGATTCCAGCGCTTCAATAAGTTGTTTTGGCGGCGAATTAGCCAAAGAGGTCATGTCTATGGATTATGGTTACAAGTCGTTGAACGCTATTGAAGATGGAAGTCCGCAACGAATAGAAGGCAAAATGAAAGTGGGCTTAGAATATAGAAACTTTAAAGAGTGTTTATTTATCTATGTAGTGCCTTCTCGAAAACATAAATAATAAATAATAAATAATAAAACATAATAATCTGTACTTGTGTATAGATTTTTGGAGGCTGTATCTTCTCAAGAATCTGTACATATTAAAGTTAGAATCGAATAACAATAGCCAGCTAAACAGAAAGATAATTTTTGAAGAAAAAGCTAAACTGGCCAACTTAATCAATTGTTTCCCTTCAATTAAGCAGGATGGCCTTGGAAAAAGCCAGTTTGATACTTCATTCTATTGATGTAGGTAAGACGAAACCAGTTAAACAGCGGCATATTCCCGTTTCACCCGCTCTCAAAAGGAGTATGTACGATGAGATTGATAGAATGTTGAGACCAGATGTGATTGAGGAATCAGAAAGCGCGTGGTCTTCTCCTATTATTATGGTTACCAAACCAGGCAGAGTGTGAATTTATTTAGATTACCCAATAGTGAATAGTTTCACGGAAAAGAACGCGAATCCACTTCCCTTAATCAGTGGATTTCTAAACCAATTGCCTAAAGCTGAAGATGCTTACTGGCAGGTTCAATCCCGAGATAAAGGTAAAAAGGAAAAAGAGTAAGGAGACGAGCGTCCAATTGTGTTTATTATAAAAAAATGGAATCGAGCTCAATGCAATTATACTGTTACCGAGCCTAGACAAACTTTAGAGCTTACGTAGAAGATCACGATTTTAAAATTATTACCGACCACGCCTCGCTGAAATGGCTTATGTCCAACCATGACCTTAACTCGTGATTTTCGCGAGGGCCTTTGGTTTTTCTGAGCTACAGATTCAAAATCGAACATCGAAAAAGTTACTTTGAAAACTGTTCCTGATTCTTTATCAACCAGCTATAGATCAGCAAGAAGGTTTTCTCATCAATTCAAGTTCGGAAGAATTCAAATCTCCTGAATATAAGGATCTCGTAGCAAAGTTTGACTCAATTAAACGGAAAGCTGATATGTTTACAGGAAAGCAGAACATTTATCTGGAGAATAGGAGCATGATGAGTAGGCATGAACATTGTGGATATCCACAGAATTAGTTCCCAAAGTTATTTTTCAAGCGTATAATAGTCCTTTTGCTTCCCACGGCGGAATACATAAGACTATTTAGCGAGTAAGGAGGCAATATTTTTGGCCTCGACTAGTCCTGGATGTGAAAGGATATATTAATGCTGGCGAGACCTGTAAGGCCACAAAATCGCCGAATCTCTCAGTGCACCATTAGGAGAACTGTTAGACTTTTTTAGCGAAGTTTTATCGAATTTCTTGGTCCATATCCATGTTTACGAGGTGGTAATATCAAGAAATTTATAGTTCTCGATAATTTTTTCAATTTCATATTTTAAAAACCGGTTAAAAATGAAAATATAAATGCCAGTATCGTTGTCAAGTATCCAGAAGGAGAGCTGTTCATGACTTTTAGAGTCCCAGAAACAAGTCGTATAAGACAACGGGTCCCACTTTCGTTCCGAAGCATTTCATAAACTAATGCGGAGCTACGAAATATCGCATACCTTGACAGCTGCCCCAAGCCAAAGCTTCTGAGCGCGTGAATCTAGCATATTGTCGTCCAAATCAGAAGCCTGGGGCAAGTAATTGAATAAGATATGTTGTGCTTTGAGATCTTCGATCCATTCGAGTATAGAAACTACTACCATACTATATGGCGTTTGGCCAGTTCTTGTTAAAGAAGTTGAAAATGCTAGATGACCGTTCCTTGAGGTTTAACAGGCAAGATTCGTTCGAGATTATTTGAGAGAAAACGACTAAGCAAGTGCACCAATAATGTCAGTGCGGGAGGAGAACGAGAGATTGGGTACGAAGAGAAAAGGCCGGGAGATCAAAATAAAAATAAATAAGTTATATGCACACGCGAAATGAACGGGATATTTATTAAATAAAATATAGGAGTTTTAAATGAAACCCCGGTGGTTTATATTAAAGATTACACAAAATTGAAGCATAAAACAAAAACACGTAAGTTCACTTTGAAGGAGAAAGACGAATATTAATAGTCTATCTAAGTCTTTCAATTAACTAATCAGAAATACTTGGAAACTTTAACTTTAATGAGTTTTTTTTTGTTTAATGATTCTTAAATAAACAAATGTATTGAAAAAAATTACTATCCAATATTTCCTATTACCTATAAGTTAACTATTACCTTACTTTATTTTGTAAGCTAAATTTTTCCTGCTCTAAGGCAGGAGATCATAGGTTGGGAGGGCAGAATGCGACCACAATAACATCAGTGGCTTCGCTTGCTTTACTTTCTTGCAATTTTTTCTATTTCTCTAACTTCCATCCTGGTTTTTATTGTTTCTTGTCGCTAGCACTCTCAATTCTTTTCTTAGCGATAATAATGATTAGCCGACGAGCGACATCATATTCCTATGGATTCAAAACATTTCACCCAGTCTTTAAGCGTTACAATATCGCCCAAGGTGATGCCTTTACAAAGTACGTATGCCTATTTCCTGCACGAAGAACATTGGTCGAGGAACTCCTAACAAATAGGGGGGCAGGGTCCAACGGATAATTAATAATACTTAGCCGAAAAGTACTATAGTTTCTCCGTTCAAGCTGCCTATATAACTAGATATGTGCGCTCCTAGAAATGTAGAGCTCGGAAATGCAAGAGAGAATATTCGTATTATTCAATCAGAAAACAAAAAAGCTTTCGGACTCTAAACTAAATGTAGACAGGATATTTGCACTTATTGATCTTATTGCTATAAATCGCACATAGTATTGCACCGACTTAAAGTTTAAGGGAAAGTACATAGGGCCATAAAACATAGTTAAATTATATAATCATGGGCATTTCGAAATAGAAAATGTTGGAAAAGGAAGAAAACAGTACATGAAACCAATTGAGCAAATCAAGCGTCGAAAAGGCCGAAAGTGGGATCTGGTAGTGGTAGTGGTGTGCCCGAAGCCACCAGATGCGGTCTCACCCACTAGTCTCTGTATCACCCTCTTTATACCTAAATATAAGCTTAACTTAATGATGCAATTATATAAACTTATTCTTTATTTTTTTTCTAATATTCTCAGTTTGTCAAAAATTTGCCAACTGATTTTTTATGACTTGATTGATGAACATTTGCCAGTGGGCGAGATACTACAATGTTCCCTAAAGGGTTTTTATGGCATTTCGCCCAAGAAGGCTTATAGGCATTTGTAGTACCACAACCAAAGCAAAAAAGGGTCCTATTTGCTAAGAAATCTTGATATGACACAATACAACAACATAAATTCCACAAATTCTGAGGCATTTGATAGCCATAATTTTTCGAACCTATCTTAAAAGCATTCTTGTTTTCTAGAGATATCCCTCAAAGTCTCTATCGAATCCAGTAGTACTTTAAAATTTGAATGCTGATTTTTCGGACGCAAATTATATCGCACGATTCCTATCAGGGCTTTCAAGGAAATTGACTTTTAGAATCTATCAGTTAACTTCACGATGGCGTCGTAAAAACTCTCAAACGTTTCCAATCCCTATGCTTTCTATCTCTAATCATCTGCCGAATATCTACATTAGTTTATGGATCTCAGAACTGCATCATGCTTGCTTCCTCAATGCTGCACGAAGCTTCTGTCATCCCACTGTGTCTAAGGATTTGTAGTAGCGCCAGAAGGAATGACCAACTTTGTCTGGCCTTTGGGTCAAATCTGAGCCAGTCGATCTGGAGCTGAAGATACCAAGCCGTAACTCACCAAGATTTGGTTGCTGTGTGAGTCCTAGCACCGGCTCTAGGGAAGTATTCTTGCTAGTATTGCAAGGTGATGTAGGTCTTCATTAGTCTACTTCATTCTACTTTGGTGTGCATTTGATTTATTTGTATTTCCGTCAACTGATTTAGCTGCTCTGCATTGCCTTGACAGCAGCTCCAAGTTCTACCGACACTTGTCTCATCCCGCTGATGGATGGATTTCATTTTTTCATCTGTTGGTGCAAAATCAGTCAAACTTTCGGATCCCGTTAATGCGAATTCACCACCAAATATTGTATTAAAAATATCTTTAAAATAAAAATAAAAAAAATCTCCTAACTCACTGTAGCAGCTGCTTGATAGTGTCCGTGTCTGACAACTCATAAGAACTAGGAAAATACAAATTATAGCCAACCCAAACAATAAACTGTGGACATATGTATTTATGATAGCTCTCTCTTAGTTTTCTAATCGCACCAATGATCGACAAATATACTCTGAGTTTTGGATTTTAGAAAGTTACGAAAACAAGGTCGACTTATCGATAGAGCGCGAAAAATAAAAAGATGTAACGTTATTATATTTTTTGTTTACCATAGACTGATGCCTTTTATCTTCCCTTCTTATAAGTTAAACATTCAATATAACAAGCCGTAATAATTACCGCAGAATTCAGGCAATTCCCTTTCAATAGTATTTTAATACAATTTTTGTTTTAGGGTAAAATAATAAATAGGTTAAAATCCTACCTCCTTCAGCAACTATCTTTTGTTTTCTTTTGTATTTTATAAATGTAAAGGTCTTTACTGCGTCACTTTTCGAGACGATTCAATTAAGCTCAGAAAATATGGATTAAGATATGCAAATACTAAGATAAGTTCATAAAAAAAATTTAATAAAGAATAACATGAGTTAAAATACGCAATATGTAACATAAATAAAAAATTAATAGTTTCCACCCTTACGATAAACTGCTACCGTCGACAGCTTTCTCTAGCTGGTTGCTGAAGCTGTGAAATTGAGTACATCATATTTTAAATATTAAAAATGTTAATCTGTTATAACATTAGGGTATAAGAATAGAGTTTGGTGACATTTATATTATATTATGTTGCTTCTGTTTCGATCAAATTATAAATATAATTAGTTATCGTATCTTTCACTATAGCTTCTATCAGTGTATTTCATTTTATTTTTTTCCCGCAATTTTCTTGCATTCTCCTCTTTCTCCGTCTATTTATGTTTTCAGTAAGTATTGCTCTCTCTTGTTCACTACTGCTCACGGGATCTCTGCATCGATATCTTCTATCTTCTTCTTCAGCTCACCGAACTTTTGTAAGAGCGCTCCTATTCTCTCTCACTGTCTCTCTCGCCTTTTAACATATCCAGTTACAGTCACTCATACTCTAAAATTGTACATTCTAACACTCACAATTTAAATCAGCTGATCTTATCAGAATTTTCAAATTGGACTTTTCCCAAACTGATGTTAATTTAACTTGAACACTAATGCAATTTGTAGGGTTTTATGATAGGGTTAAATTTTTGAATATGGTTCTTTCACTATTTTTCGCATAGTAATCCCCTCCACTCGTCTAGATTCAGTGCATGCAGCGAAGCTGCTTATTGCCGACTTGCTCGCGAATTCAATCCAAGTCGCACGCACTATTTTTCATACTTCTTTTTATTCTATTTTTTTATAATTTTATTATTTTTTTATTACATTTTTAAAATTGTATAAAAATGATGAGAAAAACTTAATAAGCAAGATAATAAAAATTAAAAAAAAAATTTTTTTGGGACTTGTCACGGATCTATCTTGCGAAATCGCAGTTTAACGGACACTTGGTTTCACGATTGTCACACTACATGTGTTTCGACCACATTTGACAATAAAAAGGCGCTAAGACTACAGGACAGAAAGAGAGTAAGAAGAAATTGCAAAAAAACTACTTTATTAATTCTTTAGAATTATTCAACACTCTCTGAATAAAATAAAGAAAAACTAAGCTAGCAAATGAAATAAAAATATAAATTCTTATTTTGCGGTATTCGAATACATTCCGATCTTGCAGAAGTAACGTGAACGGCTTTCTAGCGATTTGAAAAACGGGCAAGTTCTTCCTTGCGAAATGAAAAGTAAATGCCTTTTTTAACATCAAATCGGATCTTATTTGCAAAAATAAAAAAATGGTTGGCACACCATCAGTAGATCTATCTAATAAGCATTTATTTAATTAAAAAATTCTTTCCTGACCCCCCCTCGAATTCGGAAAATAATATATTTGCCGTCGGCAAGAACATCTTGCGATTTGACCACCAGGGCTGCCATACTTTTGCAGGAACGAAAAAAATTGTCGAAGAACTTATAAAATAAAATGTTGGATATTAATATAATTGAGGAAACGTAAAATTGTTTAAACTGCTATTTTACCATTTAAAAACGGTATAAAAGTCATTGAGACCATTGGAACTGTTTAATGAGTGGCAGCCCTTTTGAATGAAAAATAAACAGGTTCTGCCTTTATTTAGCTTTATTTAAAGAATTGAAAAAAATGTAAGACATGAAAGAAGAAGAAGATAAGAAAATGCTCTGCTTACTTCTGAAAACAACTTAGTCAGTTGTTTGAGCAGTAAAAACTACTAATTCCCATATTAATATGATTACAAAAAGATTGAGAAAACCGGAGCAGGCAAAAACAGAACCGCAAGTTTCTGGCCAAACCCAAATCGCAAAAACAAAGTGAAAGCCGGAGCCCCCTAAAACAGTTCTTGGTAAGGGCAAACACTCAACTATCCCCTTCAGATGAACGCATTTAAGGTGAAGTCAAAATAATCTTATGGGCTACAGTGTCTGATCACCAACTTGATTTTTTCATAACGACAGTTTCTTCATGGACAATGCTCGAAGTCATTCATGGCTATGTTATGCGTTTAACCTAACTCATTAGCAATTTATCCCTAGAGAAGACTCTTGTAAGCAAACAATCTAATCCGCAAGATAATTCGACATCACATTACAAAATCTGTTCAATTTCTGATGCATAAGTACGTCGTCGCAATATCGTAGAAGATGGAGAAGATAGAGAGAATTGGATATGAGATCCCCATTTAAATCACAATTCACCAGCGGCTACTTGGTACATCGCACGGGTTATTGAAACCTATCCGGAAAAGGACAGTTTTGTTCGGCCTGGCTTTTAATCATTCTTGATATTAACAATATTTCCGTGCTGCGACCAGAAGTATGAGGCAAGGCAATAAAAGGGCTATTTAGAACATTATAAACATATATTTCAAAACTAGTAAACGCTTTTACTGCTACTTTATATACATAAAAAGGGTAATTAAGAATAGTAAAACACAAAATGGCGATTGAAAATAAACATAAAAAATAAATCTGGCTTAAAAGCATATCAAATATATATAAATCTTTCTGCGCGAGGACTAAAAAAATATCAAAGTCAATCAGCAACGGCAAGACAATTAAATACCCAAAAATAAACAAACTAAATTAAATGAGAAAGCTTCCCGACATGCACTCTTTGATACATACTCTTGAGCTTTGTTTGCATTGGGAATCGAGCGGAACAGTGGGACATGGGACGAGATTTTATTCCAATTGCATCTCGCTGAGATTTCATACTTTTATTTAAACTCACAACCTTTTCCGGTAATCCAATGACAAAAGTGCTCCGTTTGGTTTGCCGGGAACCTGCGATTTTCACTTTTATATCGTTTTTCGTTTAATTAGGCATTGTCCTGAACAAACTTGACTACAATTTGATAGAGCTTTTATGGCTTTTGCTGGGAGCATTTGAGTTATTGTTTTGGGGAAAAAATTAAATAGACATTAATTATCTACATTAACCTATAGTAAACATTACATTACAAAATTGACTTGAGAGCTTGGCATTTCTTCGTTTTCTCAATAACAATTCATCCGGTGCTGGAGCTCCGTTAATCGCCAGATTTAGACATGAAAAGCGGCACGCGATGAAAGTTTCAACAGTAAGCCATAAGCGCCAAATCTACATAACCAAAACTTAGGCGGGTGCTGGTGCAGAAATATATGCAAGTTTTTCTTCTGGCTAACCCTGACCTTGGATTTAGCGGTCTTCTATTTAAATTATTAAATATTCTTAGCATGATACCTTTCGACAAAATGGCAACAAACCAAACCTAGCCCAAAAATCTATACCTAAATAAATTCCAATTTATGCTCCTTGTATCGAACAGGGGTTTTGATTCGACTTCGCTTTTCATCTGCCGTGGTAACGGAGGATGCAACTCGCTTAAAAAAATTTTGACTTTGTATTATTTGCCGAGAAAATTTCCGCCTGTCACGCTTACAGCTGCTCCTCTATCTATTAATCAAGTCAGAACCAGTACTGCCTGGAGTAAATCTGAGATATGTATCTTGCGGAACTATCCGAATCCCGACTGTTTAGCCTATCCGGATCCTGCAAACTAACATTTAAATTCATGTTCGCTGGTATTTAACTGTCTGATACGGCTCGTATCTTGCTAAGTTAATTGTGTCAGCAATTCATCTCGCATTCCTTGCACGGCCTATGTTACAAAGGCTCCTACATCTGCCTCAGGCTTCCCAGTTGACGCTGCCGAATTTACCTTTGGCTTCATGGTTGATGGTAGTTGAAAACCAAGGAATTTAAAAAACGTAATGAGTCTGCGAAAACACGGTTATATAAGATTTGTGGAACTTGTGGCCGCATTTTAATTTATAAATGGCTGAATAGATAAATCATTAAGACACATTTTATATTTGGGTTCGCTTATGCCCTCTTCTAATTCAATCTTTCTCATTTTATTAGCGAACCGATACATTTGAAATTGCAAACAAATCCCAATAATTGCTAAATTCCAAAAGTTACAATTTAAAAAAAATAATTTGTCGCGGAATTCCTGAGTAAAAGGTGACGAAATATACGTAATAGCTGCTTATGCAGAGCCAGACGTATGCCTAGTCCTTGACAACATCAAACATCTGCTATCTACCAGACCTAAGCTCACCAAAAACAATTACTGTCACAGCTGATCGTGTAATCACAGTTGAAAAATGTGGCCAGTGCATTTCTTCTTAAAGATAATTCACTGAATTTCCAATCATTTTTCAAACGCGATGCCGGTCGACTAACTGGAATATAGTTCCTCATGGCAACCAAATTATCCGTGGTCAGGGAAAAAATATTTATAACTTTCCACCTGCAGGTCCAAGCGTCTAATAGCTATTACCTTGCGGTCCCGAAAATAAAGAACATTGAAAAAGATAAGAATGATTTTCTTTAAATTTCCAAAAAACGCAGCACCCACACACACATGTATACATCCATACAGAAGCTACAGAACCACCTGCGGCACCCGCACAAACACTATGACGAATTAAAACTATCATATCTTATACTTAAGTATCCGAAAACTCGACGATCAATTGATTGCAGTCAAGGAATGAAAAGATTTGCCGCAAGCTAAATCAATGCGATGCGACTTGCTATCTCTTTTATGCAGACTTGTTTTCTGCAACTCTATTCTAATAAAAAAGAGCCTATAAATTGCTAAAAATGTTAAAGCTTTTTAATGTGATATTCGCCCGACTCTTATGGAATATAGGGTATAGCCTTTCATTTGCGTGCTTAATCTTTAGCATTTTAATTATTTTAATACATTACTTTTCAGTTCTGAGGAAATTGGGTGCAGAAATGCAGAGTTTAACAAAGTGAATTGTCGAACAATCTTTTTGTTCGGCGAAGTCCAAAAAATTTTTTATGAATTATATTTTAATAAATTTTATTTGTTTATTGCCAAAAGCATATATTGTAACAATCGCCGGCCATTTCGAAAGGTAGGGTATGACCTAGAGGTCTGAGTGCAAGGTTCGTATTGTTTTTGCAAGACCGGCGTTTTTCCATACCTAATAAAAATAACAAGAACAAGATGGAAAAAATTAAGTAGAAAAAATTGTGCCTGCGACAGGGTTCGAACCCTCGACCCGGTTGGCAATGCGTAGCTTCGTAGCATATCATTTAGACCCTATCTTAAAATTCCACCTTTATTGCCTAATAACTATATAGATATATACATAAATTCTAAACTTTTTCAAAGACTGTCCTATGTATATGATCTAGACTAGGTAATGAAACTGGACCTCTTTTCAACATCTGGTAATTTTACCACTTAATGCGTAAGCCCGAATCTTCTGTAACGCTTAAAACCCTTTCCATCATCTCCAATCCTTACTCGCATTCTTATAATGAGATATTTTGTCCATGTACAAAATTAGAATCCTCGATTAATGAACTTAGCACAGAGAAATATATCTCATGAATTCGGCAGGACTGTTGGATATTTTGAGTGGCATGAAGCAAAATTCTGTTTGCAAATTGAAGTTCTGCAGTCGGTGTGTTTCGCCGCTTTCCGTTTTTTTTTTCCGAATGTCTTATTTTTTATTCTGCCGGAGCTCTGCTGTCTTTAAACTTTGAATTCGGTGGTTGGTAGCAGCGTTGCCCTTAGTTGGGCCATCGCTTTATCGACAGCAGCGACTGGCTCTCCGCCGTCCTATCATTTAAGCTGACAGCTTAAAAGACGCGTGATCTACCGCTAGGGGTAAAACTGCTGAAGGCAATCGGCAGCTGCTCTCCTCAGCCTCGAGGGGTAAAGCGTTTATCTGAGCTTTGTCTCGCCCCTCTCCTCTGTGATTGATTGCTCTTGGTTTCGCTCTCTCTCCCTCTCGTCTCTGGTCTGCATGTTGTTGTGTAGTCCATTTGCGCGCTGTTTTGTGTGCGTTGGTTTACCCTCTCCCTACACTGGCAAAACCGGGACTTAACGTACTATGGCTATGTATTTGTCATATGATTTTTCTCAGATGAAACAAATTTGGGTCGTCAACAACTGGTTAAAAATGGTGTTACGGGGTCGCTTTCTTTTCCATTGTTGTCCCTAGTGGGATCTTTAAAATCTTTGTAAACTGATTGACAAACTACTCTGGATTGGTAGAAAAGTTCGTATTTTGCTCAAATGGTTGCGCTTTGGTTAGCCAATACTCTACTGCCTTTTACGTCCTTATAAAGTGTATCCTTATCGCGAACTACGTAGAAGTATATATCAATGTCAACGTCATCTAGCATGGTTGAAATCGTAAACCAGACTAGAGAAGATATTTTCTTGTCGACTTGCTCTTTGATGTCTAGTTTTAGGATATCCGGTTGGGTAAGCACAGTTGGTGTTTCAGAAATATTGTGTATATTACTGCCAGAATTGAACATCGGGTTAATTAGATGGTTTCTGAGACTTTTAATTTTGATTGCTCTTTTATAAGCCAAATTTATAAATTGCTGTGATATTGAATTTCCATTACTTGTTTCTATGCGTGAATCTCTTGGAGCGGTCAGCTTTTTCTGTTTCCTGACAGCTTGACACATTGATTCTCCTTATGTTCGGTCTGGTTGTATTTGAAGCCTCTTATACCATCGTTATAATCTCTTGCAATTACTTTTGATTGCTACACCGCACTTATAATAACGCCTCTAACGATATTGAAATTGAGCTTTAACCTAAATTCATGTTTTTTGCCTGTTCTGCCAAAAACCCTAATAGCAGTACCACCAATGAAGCAGATATTTGTTTCGCTACTCTCCCCAACTCAAACATTTGAAGATGCAATTGTCTTTATTACTCTTGTCTATATCTCTTTTTTCTTCCCTTTACAGCTAGGGGGCGGAAATCTCATAGCGGTTAACCTCAATCTCATGCATGATTTATTAACTTCCGAGGAATGCAACGATGTTGAATTCCTCTGTGGAACCACCTTTCGAGTATTATTTTTTCACATATAAGTCCTCAAATATTATTTTAACTATAGCACAACATGATTTTATTATTTGCCTATTCGCAGTCCCAAGTCAATCATATACGAAATTCCTTAAGTCGCTAGCTTGATCTCTGATTCGGCAAGAGTCTGTCAGTTTGGTTAGAGTGGCTCCACTGATGTAACCCGAGGATACATATCATTTTACTGTAGACGTGACTATCGATATTGGGACTGCAATGAAAAATAAGTCTGATTGACCCAATCTATAATGTGCACTGACATGGTTAGTTGAATTTTTATACCCGGTACCCATAGCGAAAAGCAGATAATAAGATTTAAAAATTTGGGTATAATCGGATCATAAACATGGGAGATATAAGCAATAAGGTTGGATTTACAGGCATGCCCTTAAACACAACAAAATCATGCCTGGCAGGAAACTTTTTTTAATCTTTATTTTTGCTTTTTAGACTGTTTGCTTATTTTTTTTTTTTTTTTTAATTTTATTTTTCATTTTTAATCAAATTTGATTAAAATCGGATAATAAACTTGGGACCTAATATGGAATATTAGTGGAAGGTAAGGTTTAAGATAAGGAAGATATTGATATAGGATATAGGATAGAAGGCTGCGAACTTCTCTGTATTAAAGCTTTTTTTTGTTATTCTTATTTTTATTAATTTTGTATAATGAATAAAAAAAAGAAAACTATGTAAAGTAGTGGAAAAAAAACGTGAAAAAATGTAGCTAATTTTGCGGAATTCGAACACACGCAAATCTTGCAAAGTACCGCGCACCTGACACTAAAACTGCGAAGCCAGACCTGGTATTACTTTGTTGACAGCGATTGCCACAGTACAACAACAGTCAACACTTTTGCCAATTAAAATTCGCTATTTATAGGAATAGAGTTACAGAACACTTGTGTTTGTGAAAAGGATAGCATTTTACCAATACAGTTTTTATTCGATGACTGCGATCGAACGAGTTTTGGTGCGTCTTAATAAAATGATCAATTGAATAAAAAGGAGAAAAACTTTATAAGCTTCTTGCAATAAAGTAGTGCAATCAATAGAATAAATGGAAGAAAAGTAAGCCAGTAAATGAAATAACAACAATTTGAAAATATATGGAATTATGCGGATATTGCAAAAGTATCGCGAGACTGCCTCGGTAAATAGCTTCAACCCAGTTGACCCAGTTGAGGAACAAGTGTTTGTGAAAGGAATAGCGTATCGCATTAATATTATGTGTGTAATGTAGGACTCATAAATTTTCGATGTCCAATAGAATTTTACATTAGCGTGTATCGATAATCGCCATTGCTTGTGGAATATGAAGTAATGTTTCATGAAGATTCTTTTAATTCAATTTGTAATTACTTTAATTTTGTTTGTAATTTGATTTGTTAATATCAATTCGGTATCGCGAGCAAATATGTCGCTTTATTTCAAACACTAGTATGTTAAAACATTTTGGAATTGTTTTAGATGATGTTGTTGTAGTGTTTTGTTTTCGCAATCTGTACTATTAATTTTAACAATGTCATACTTTTCTTTATTATATTGATAATCGGTTGATATGGAAATGGAATTGACGCAGTCTGTAGGAATTTAAAAAAAAATGCAGGGATATAAAAAAACGATTAGTAACACTTGATTAGTGCTTTGAATAATGTGAACTAAGTTCAGATCCTCAAAGAAGTCTACGTGTTTATAGAAATACATTCTGTAAAACAAAAAATAAAATATTAAATTCTGCCAGAAAAACACACTGTACAAAAATATAGTTTCAATTCGATCAACAACTTTTATGACAACTTGACAACTTTTATCAAAAATCCTCCTGATCCTGCTATTGGTTCAAATAACGGAAACCAAGTTCTGTGGCAACATCAATAAGTCAATCGAAATATGGTAAAAAACACTATTACAAAAATCAAGGAAATTGAAAATCGATTTCATTGTATCCAACAACTCCTTAGAGTTCAGAAGATCAGAATCAGTTTCGATATATTCATTCGAATCAAAAAGGAAATTATCATATTTTTAGAAACGGTTTAATTCAAGGCAAAAAATAAAGCTCTCTTAATTATCAGTCAGCAACTCAAATACCACTAATAATTACATCAGTGCACCAATGAAGAGACAAAGGGAATGACAAAGCTGCCAAGCCGAATGGATGTAAATTTTCAACAAACTGCCTCGGAAACCAACGAAACAACCACTATATAAAAATCGTATTTCGTAATAAATGTTATAAAGGTATGATAGATCCTTCATTAATATAATGTAAACAAATTAGTAAAATTGAAAAAAGTGACAGAAAATATGAAGGTGTATATCATTAGACCATACTGTCGTATTAGCTTCTAAAACATATAAAAAGCAAGAAGATAAGATCGCACCCCTAAAGAAGATCACTCCGAATATTTTCCTATTAACAATGCACTAAGATAACGTCAAGAATTTAAGGAAGGTGAGAATTTTACTTTCACAAGTACTATTAAACACACAATCCAAATTCAACATGAAAATACAGTGTGTGACGACCCTCTTAGAGTCGCTACAATGGCGGGGAATTGTTATAGTTATGTTTTATTTTATTAACATTATTTTTGGTTAATTGGTAGATAATTATTCTTATTATTTTATTATTTTATTATTTCTTATTTTTTCACCGTTTAAAAAAAGCCCTACGAAGGAGAAGTTATTTTAGTCACTCATTAATCAGTAGGATAAAATAAAAGCCGTAGCCTTAGTAAATAAAACACCTAAGCCTATAAATAGAAGGGTGCTAAAAAGGGAGACAAGCGAGTGCGAGATCAACAACACCAACGCATATAGTTATAAAGGGCTTTCGGATGCGCTACCGCAACCCGAAAGAGAAGCAGAAGGAATATGTTCACCGTCACAGCCACCTGCATAGGCAGGCAGAACACAACGGCTTCACTGGCGACCGCGCTGCCGACCGAGAGAGGAGCAGAGATAATATTTTTCACGGTCACGGTGATATGCATACATAGCCCAGCGATCTCACTGCCGACTGCGCTGCCTCGCTCTGTCCGAGAGAGAGATGCAGAGCTAACGATCGCCATGACCACAGACAATACGTCTCTACGACACTGCCAACGGCCGGCATAGAGAGTAAGAGGGAGATGGAAGTTGGAAGGCAGCGCATGCGATGAGACGACGATGTCACTAATACAATCCAAAGGTGCGCTTCCAGAAAGAGCGCAAGAGAGCGGCCGGCACATGATACAACTACACAAGGTAGTTATGGTAGTTTTCTCGTGGGAAAATATCTGGTGTAGTTGTATCCTAAGGTCTGCTCGAACATGCACAACTTCGTTAAAAGGAAGGATGATCGAGATAACTGGAAGAAAATAAGAGTGAAGAGTGCCCAAATTATAAATAAGTCTCACAAATGGAATGCGTCATTTTTTAATCGGGCAAATGTATAATTACAATTCGGAAGCTGCCGTAGTTTAACTGCTGGTCGTTTGTTCCGCCGAGCCGATAGTTAATCGTAGACTCTGGGTTTTACCGAGTCGGCAAATAACTTTAGTTCAATTGTAAATAATTAACCGTAGATTAATAAGAAATTCTGGGTTCCTACGAGCCGATAGTTAATCGTAGCTTATATAAGACTATAGGCTCCACCGAGTCAAGAATGAATTATAGTTTGACTGTTGACTCTGGATTTTACCGAGTCGGCAAGTAACCGTAGTGTAACTGTAGTTTAATTAAAGACCGTATATTAGTTAGAGACTCCAGTTTCCACCAAATCGATAATTAACTGTAATTTAATTAGACGCCCATCATCAAGTCAATAGATAATCGTGGCATAGTTAGAGACGAGTCGATAAATTACTGCAGATAATTAGAGGCCCTGGGTTCCGCCGAGCCGACAGCTTAGCCTTAGCTTTAACTTCAGACTCAAGGTTTTATCCAGTCGATAGTTAACCGTTGTACTAACTAGAGGGTCTCGGTTTCTCCGAGCAACTTAACGGGGACTCTGGGTTTAGCCGAATCTCAATTTCTCCGTAGATTAAACCAAATATCTGGATCTGTAACAATTCTAAGCACAGGGTTTCACCAGGTTCTATTGGAGAGTAGTAGGGATCTCGAAGTCGGCCCCTATTCCGAGGTAGTTTTCGGCATCAAGACAATAGTCTCGCAACCCGCGATTCGATACGATATTTGGAGTATGACGAGACTTAAGGGCAATAACTGGATCTGGCCGTTGTTTTGGGCAGGATCAGGACAGGATTTGGCGATATTGGCGATTCCTCAGGCCACTCTGAACTAGCGTCTCTGGGCTTCACCGAATCACTAAGACAATCGATCTCCGGGACAATTAGGCTGAATCTAAAGGCAGAGGCTGATACAATAGACACTACATAGAAAAGCCACCCATTTGATTCTCACCTTCACTGAAATATTATAAATGCTAGCTGGAAAAACTTCTAAACAAGTGTATTGCAATATTTAAATATTTGCATTTGAGCGTCGATGAGGAAGTAAATAGGAAAATGAAAGGAATTATAGAACAGGTAATAATCGTCAAGTCGAAATTTCGTGACTATTCACCTATTTGGGTAGTTCAAACAGAAGATCAGATTAGTCGTCGATTATAGAAATATAAATGAAATAACAATCATAGATAAATTTGCGATTCCTAAAATGAATGAGATACTAGACAAAGAAAAATGCGCATGCCACATTCAAAGGATTCATGAGCAACCTGTTGGAAGATTTAATCTACAAGGATTGTTAAGTTTATCTAGACGATATTATAATTTTTGAAACTACAGATAGATAACTGCGAGTTAATGAAAAAAATGAAAAGAATTTCGAGGTCATACCGTAACCACTATTGGCATTAAACCAAATCAAAGAAAACCAATGCTATTACGATTTTTACTTTACCAAAGACTCCTAAATAAAGTGGACACGTTGGTAAGGGTGTAATTGTAACCGAGTATGAACAGATTTCGCTGATGTGCATCTCTAGCTATGTTCTTGCTAGCTCGCCGGGTGTCGGTGTTCTTCCTACTCTCTGTTAGGTTATACTACGTGCACTTCCATAATGATTATTTAGGTGCACATTTTAAATTACTAGATCAATAGTGATGGATGAAAATATGGATTTTAAAGAAGTACTTAATGTTGGATAATCTATTAGAGTTTGACTGACACTCTCTTTACCCACCCAACCTATGAAATGTCTATTAATTGTTTTTATGTTGACATCACCCTTATTAAACTAAATTGTTTTCATTTAGGAGTCTGTTGAGTCATGCTTTACTAAGGTACGAACTGTTTATTTATTTATGAAGACATTATATTAAA
>VNKC01004224.1:17780-64786 GCA_008042775.1 Drosophila pectinifera | reverse complement strand
TATTATATATATTATATATATTATATATATTATATATAATATGTAAGACAAAGGGAAGAGAAATATTGAAAGTTCCTTGAGGATTCTGCAAGAACTATGAATTATTATTTGAAATATTTAAGAAACGAGAAATATTCTTAGTTATTTCTAAAATTATTCTACAGAAGAGTGGTTGAAGAGGGGCTGCAGCATAGGATATATGAATTATTATTTGAATTATTTAAGAAACGAGGAATATTCGGAGTTATTCTTTAAATTATTCATATTCAGCATAGGATATATGAATTATTATTTTAATTATTTAGGAAACGAGAAATATTCGGAGTTATTCTTTAAATTATTCTACAGAATAGGGGCTACAGCCTAGGAAATATGAATTATTATTTTAATTATTAAAGAAATGAGAAATATACGGAGGTATTCTTTAAATTATTCTACAGAAGAGTGGCTGAAGAGGAAGTACAGCATAGAAAATATGAATTATTATTTTAATTATTTAGGAAATTAGGAATATTCGGAGTTATTCTTTAAAGAAGAGTGGCTGAAATAGCTTAAAAGCTTATTTAATTATATTTTTAAGCTTAAACCCGTTGGAAAATAAAATTCCCTTCGAGCTGGGCACACTGTATAGTGGGGGCTCCCACCGGAATGGGCCTCTCGAGTTGGCTCGGTGGCCTACACAGGCTGGAAAACGAGTTACAAATAACAAATAACACCTCGCTCCTCGCTCTTGACGCCTTCGCGGTGCCAGAGCCAGAGCCAGAGTCAGAGTCGGAGACAGGTTGCGCTCACAATTTGCATGCATAATTCAAATCGAAAATTAAATCCAAATAAATGCATTTAAAATGCGTGTTCGTGGCGTTCGTTCGCTGCCTTGGCTTGCTTTTTATATCATTTATGGATGCATTCATTCATCAAACAAATTGTTATGCACAGGCGCGTGAAAAATCAACTAGCGAACTGTCAACAAACATGTGCATAATTATCGCCAAAAACTGTTTGCATAAACTCCTGAGATACACGGTAAACTGCAGGCAAAGAGAGAATCAACTGGGGGCAACAGTGTGGCCGGACTTTCGCTATTTCCTTTTTTTTAGAAGCAAATATGAAAAACCGAATTGAATTCATGGTGCGGAGTGGCGGCCGCCTTAGGGGTTTCCACAAATTAATATTGGCATTGGAGCCATCAACTTCTGAATGGAATTTCCCTTTCAAAGCAGATTCGATTTGGTTTCGGGCGATTAGCATTGAAATCGATATGGTTCGGTCTTGATTGGGTGAATTAAATATTTAAATGTAAATGCAACTAAGCTTCTATTGTTCATCAGCTATTATTAATGGTAGTTTCTGAGAAATTAGAGATATTTCTTTACTGAAATAAAAGGTTTTAAATATCTATTCAAGCCTATAACTAGACCCCTTTCAGCACGCCACTGGGCAACAGGCTGGCAGCTGGTCAAGGCTCGTGTTGTTGGTTTATGACTGCACTTATGCTGTTGCCTATGTTTGTCTATTACTCACCCCCCTTGGAACACTCCCCACGCCCCTGGAGTTGTTTGCCTGTCTGGCAACGCGACACGTCCACTTTTCGCACTCTTTTTTCAATTTATAACTGTTTTTTATGGGCCAGCAGATATCGGCATAGCTGTTATGGACACGCTCGTAACTGTAATTAGCATTTGGGGCTTTATAAAGAGGGGTATTACGATCTGTTTGCCCTGTAAGTCCCTCTTTTTTCAACTGTCGGATGTGTAAAGTGTAAAGTGTTAAGTGTCCGGCGTTTTATGGACTAGAAACGCCGCAGGAGGTGGCAGGATTTATATAGGATTATATATCGGGAAGTGCTGATCTGATTCGATTTGAGTTGAGGGGAGTGGGAGTGGGAGTGTGGGTTGATTAATTTATAGCATGATGCCGAAGAAGGTCAGAAACTTGAGTAAACTGTACAATTTATACAAAAACCGATACCTAGCCAAGTGTGTGAAATTGAAATCCGCTCTGACATATTCCGTTTCCGGCTCGATTCAACTGCATTTGCGGGCCCTGCGCTGGAAGCGCTTCATGCGCAGCGACCACTCGTCCTTCCATTCCAGGACCACGGAGCTGGGTCCAATGGCCAAATAGCCGGGCGCCGCCTCCGAGTCGCGTCCAAGGATGAGATATGATCTGTGAAAGGGAAGCAGAGTTCAAGGGGTTAGCGATAACTATATAGCTCATAGCAGCTATTGGGAGTAAGTAGGATATATCCTAGCTATATATACTCACTTATTCAGCTTGATCTTGGGACACTGGCACTCGATGCTCTTGCGGGGCACCAGCAGCATCATGTTGCCACGCCCCAGCAGGGAGCTGGTCGTGCCGGACATGGGGTTCCTCTTGAAGATGGTCTGGATGTTGATCTCGTACTTGTAGATCTCATTCTGCCTTTCGATGGAGAACTTCTCGGTGCTGATGTCCTGGGAGGCACGGTCGTGGCCAATTACCTTGGCCAGGATAGCTGCAAGGGAATAAGGAATAAGCCCAGTTAGAGACACCTCTCTTTAGGGCCAAAAGTAACCCTAACTCACCGTAGTCTTCCATGCAAAACTTGTTGAGATTGAGCTTCTTGGGGCTGGCCTTGCACTTGCCGCAGTCTGTGGGGGAAGAGTGGGTATATATCTCTGGGTTTCCCTCTCGGTTTCTCTCGGTGTACTTACACTTTTTCATTTCCTCGGCCTGCGAACCGCCGCCGTCCTTGTAGTCACCCGTGCCGCCTCCTCCGCCGCCGCCGGCGCTCTCGGCCTGGATCATATTGGCATTGGTGGGCACCTCTGTGGGCAGGGGGGAAAACCAGGGATTAGCTCGGAATGGGGATATGGGAATCCTTTAAAGAACTTACTGATGCAAGGCGCCACATGGGAGCGCGTCTGCTGGTAGCCTCGGGCACAGCGGTTGCAGGTCAGTCCGGTGACGCCCTCCTTGCAGGGACACTGGCCGCTCAGGTGGTTGCACGTCTTGCCCGTGGAGCCCACCGGGTGGCAGTCGCAGCCTGCGGGGAAGGATAACGACAAGAGGGGGAGGAGCATGAGGACCTAGATCCATCTATCTAACCGCCCAGCTGTCCGCCTGACAGACGGCTTACGAGACCACTGATTGATGACAGCCTGTTATCAATAATCCTGAGGCAGGCACACTCTCTCTGGGCCAAGAATGTCCTGGAATGCTCTCTCCGGAGCTAAGGATATTCAAACTGAGAGGGTCTCTTTAGAAGGGGTTCTAACTCAAGTAATAGTAAAGGTATTATCTATGATATCAGGGCTGAGAAATGTGATTTATAATAAAAAAGCAGGCACCTAGGCTAGGCTCCCTTTAATTGCTTTGAAAATCTAGAACCAGGATGTGTTCTAAAAGGTGTAACCCCCCCTTAAGTAGGGTATACCAGGACCAGGACTTGGCGTCGCCTTTGATTCAATCAAGGCAACACCAGGAGGGCAGGAGGACAGGACAAGGACTAGGACTTGGACTTGGACTTACGCTTGCAGACTTTGCGGTGATTCGGCGGCTTGGTGGCGTCTCGGTAGTATCCCTCGCGGCAGTAGTGGCAGTAGCGTCCCGTGGTGTCGTGCTGGCAGTTGTAGCACACGCCGCCGGACACGCGGCCGGACAGCTTGTACAGCTCCAGGTTGAAGCGGCAGCGCCGGGCATGGCCATTGCACTGGCACACTGGGGGAAGACAGAACATATAGTCAAGTTAGCACATATTTGGGATTTACTAAAATTAGATAATATAATTAAGGGTAGAGTAACCTCCTCCTGGTTACCAATAGTCCTGCAAAATTACCCTCATTGCCTAACGAGCTTAACCCGCTCTCATATAGCGTTTTTTCTATTATCCAGGACACCGAAGAAACCTAATCATTTAATGGCAGATCCTGCCCCCACTTCCTAGGGATTCCTTTGCTCGCATCATAAATAATTAATAATGATAGGAAACTGTTTTGTGCTCTATTTTTTGGACAGGTGCGGGGTTCCCCTGCCCCTGTCTTGGCTATGATTGATTATTGTTGTTGCCGCCGCCTTGATTGATGAAAATTGCTGGAAGGATGCAACGGGGGCCACCTTCGCTTTCATTTATTTATGGTCTTAGTTGGCGCTGTTGTTTATCGATTTTGCAGGACGTCCGTCTGACCGCCCACGCGGCCCAGGGTCCACCCAGCCCTAGCCCTAATGTTCATTTAATTAGTTGGACAATATCATAAAATAATTTTAGCAACTAATTGGCAGCACTTGACTGCAATTTATGGTGTTCCGGGGACTCGCTGTCCTGCGTTGGCTCCTCTATTCTCTTTTCTGTGAACCTTTCCCCGGCTTTCTCCCTTTCTGGCACTCACCCACTCTCCCTTTCTCCCTTTCTCCCACTCTCCCTCGCTCCCACGCTCCACTCTTCCGCTGGCAAAGGCATTAAGCGTGATTTATACACAAACACACTGCCACACACACATACACGTGTTCCCCTTGTGCGAATTATACAGTCGTGGCCATGGAAACAGAACCACTAAAGGTGTCAGTGAAAGGAAAATGCCGTTTTCACTTTACAGAGGGTTAATATATAGGATATAATATATATTAATATATATGATATATATAGGATATAATATATATTAATATATAGGATATATATAGGATATAATATATATTAATATATAGGATATATATAAGATATATTATATGTTTTAGTCCTTTACTTTATTATAAGTGAACCTAGACATTACTTAGTTTGAAGGTATCTCTAAAAACTAAGCTGAAACGGGCACACTGTTATCAAAAATTCAGCTTAAACGATCTTTAAAAATGAATTAAAGTCACAATTGAAGCATCTTTTAAGAAACAGAAATTGTTGTGTCTCGAGAAATCGTTGTTATTACTCGAAGTTTGACTTAAATGATCATTACATATTTGTGTAAAGTCTATTTTTAATATTCTCGTAAGGAAAATAAATGATTCTCTTTAAGTAGTAGTACTTTTAAAATGAGTGTTCCTCAAATATTCCACTGAAAAGGTCACACTGTCTCGAGAAATCACTATTATTAATCGAAGTTCGGCCTAAATGATCATTACAAATTTTGTAAAGTCCACTTATAATCTTCTTGCTAGGAAAATAAATGGTTCCCTTACTGAAATGGTTCCGCTTTCACTAATTACACAGCTTAAAAGGATTTCAAAAGTTAAATAAAATCCCTAATTATTAATTTTATAGAATTGGAAAAGTGTTCCCAAAATATTCCGCTAAAATGGTCACACTTAGCAGGGCATACCATGGCTAATATGGCTGTCCGCCGCTGTTCCTGCATAAATGTATGTTCAGGGATTGTCCGCCGATGCCCACGCATGAGCTCCCCTCGAGGACTCGGAGGGCACTTGGGGGGACTCGGGTCCCGGGGTTGGTGATTGCCTTTTGTGACTGGTGCAACTATTGTGATTGCTGTTGCCTCATATTTTTCATATCTTATGTCTGCATCATCGACGAGCCAGGAGGAGGCTGGGGGGCCGGAGGCTGACAACAAAGGAGCTGTCGCTGTCTCGGCCGGAGGAGAGCAGGGAGGATGAGCTGGAGGGCTTCCAGGAAGGGGACCAGGAAGGGGACCAGGAAGGGGGCCAGGAAGACAACGCGGATGGCCGTCCGCTTATTTGGCAAATAATAACAACAGCACCAACAATGGACGATGGGAATACTTATCGAGGAACCTTATCCTGGCAGCAGGCACACAACATGTGCTACCACCACCTCCTCCTGGCCCGTCCTGGTCCTGGTCCATCCATATTGTCGTCATCGTCGTCATCGCTTCCCGTTGTGGTCGTTGCACAAATTAAAATGAATTTTATTTTTACTTGACACTCGACTCGACTTCTCCCCAAGATCTGGGGACTCGGGGAGCACTGGAGCATGGCGACTTTGGGGCTCAGATGCGACTGGGAAGCGGGAGGAAAAGTGAGGAATAAATCCATAAATTTAAGTTCGCCGAGAGTATTTGCAGGTCGCTTTTCTTCCTTTAGGCCATATCACCACTTGGCCATAACAATAATGATAGCAAGAGGCTGCTGTGTCCACCAGTTGACAAAGGCCAGAGCCCTGTTTAGGCATATATATATATATATATATATCCCATTGTGGTCTTGCCATTGACACGCATTGTAATTGAGCCGATATGGCGGAACGATAGGTTGGCCCCACATAAATTCCCCCGGCAGACAATTAGAAAATACCAAGAGCAGAACCAAAAAATAGAGCCCAAAAAAACAGACGCACAACTCGAAGCTGCCGACGATTAGCTAAAGTAGCACATAAATTTTCCGAAACAAAAATCTGTGTGTGGTGGGGACTTAGCCAAGCGGATCGGATGGGATCGGGGAATGGCTGCAGCCGATCAACTTAATTGGACGACAATAAAACGCATTTTTACGCGAATTTCCTTCACAGTTCATTTGCTTTCCGGGTAAACCTGCCCTGGAAACGCTGGAGATTCGCCCACATGGCACACATGGATCTGCAAGTACCGCTTTTGATATACGAGCGGACGGGGCCAAGGCCCAGGCCCAGAGCCAGACCCAGACCCAGCGGCGGACACAAATTTGCAGGCGGTCGAGAAAAGAAAAGTTCATAATTTAGCTGCAATTTTAATTAAAAGCCAAACAACTGGGGTCTGGGGAAATGCAGAATGCAGAATGCAGAATGGAGAATGCAGATTGCAGAATGGAGAAAGGAGAGTGCAGAATAGAGCAGGGAGAGTGCAGATTGGAGAGGCGAAAAAATGGAAAACTAAAAGTGGCAAGGCAGATGTGCGAAACAGCTCACAGCTCACAGCTCACAGAAAAATAAAGGAAAACATGTGAAAATCATTTTGCACCAAGTAGAGGCCCGGCGCCGACAGATAAGCCCGGGACAGGGGCCGAGACTGGTCCAGGCACTGGCACAGGTCCGCCCGGACTCGCAAGTCGACGGCTCTGGGAGTTATGTGGCCGTTTGTTGTAAAACGGCACCAAAATTATGGCCGAAAACCAAACAGGCCTCAATTGCGGAAGGGGAGGGGTCCAGAGCCCAGGCACAGTCGCAACCATAGCCATGTCATACCATCTATAAACTGGCTACAAAATGTCTAAATTTTTTCTTTACGAAAAGAGAAAAGTGGGAGGAACCGACTGCAGCAGAAAGCAAACAGAGACGGCTAAAAAACTAAAAAAAGACGGCACAGAATAAAAAAACTGAGAGACAGACAGCGGGAAGTAACGCGATACGATATGATCTTGGAGTGCTCGCAGGAGGCGCCAGAGCCAAAGCCAGCCCGGTCTGTGTCTGGCGAAGAATGGCGAATTTTCCGGAGGAACAATGTTGCCGAAAGTAAGCGAATGTTCCCATAAATCATATCCCCGAGAGAGCTCGGAAATGGGTTAGTCAGATGGCCAAGAGTAGATACCGTGTTCCCTGCATCAAGTACATAGTGCATAATGAAGCCTAATGGGGAGAAAACATGTTAACTGTCGTCCTAACTGTGGGACATTGACATTAACACTTTAAGCAAGTTAAGTAAAATTATTCTAAAGACTTCAGAGCACTTGGGCGTAGGTCGGCAGATCTTATTTGATTTTAGATAGACTTTTCATTCAATGTCTTGGTTATGCAGCTGTCTCAGTAGCTGGCCACTTCTTCTTCATCAGTACCCAATGCCAGAAGTAAAAAAAAAATGAGATTTTCCCCAACTATTCTGGGCACTTGGTAGATTGAAGTAGATAGATTTTAGATAAACTTTTTATTCATAGCTGAGCAGCTTCCATAATTCAGCTTGAATACCAACAATTTTAGAGCAACGCAAGCGGTAGGTGCTTCAAGGCAGCAAAGCACCCTTGTGTGCTTCGGACTTGGTACAAGGATTTTCTTTAATTTTAAAGCCCTTAAAGGCCTTAAATAACTGAAAGCTTGACTATTTCTTAGTTAAATTTAAAGGGAAACAAGTCAATAGACATATAAATACAATATATATATATTATATATTATTCAAAGCATATTTATTATATATAATTATATATAATAAGTTCCTAATTATATAAAATAATATAGTAATGCATTTATACAAAATAAGTACCTAATACTTCATTATACTTAAAGAGAAGCAAAGCCTATACATTATTATTATTATTTATTTTTTTATCTTAGATCTCCTTATGATTAGCCTGAAATAGTGACCTAAAATGCCTCTATATAGCCTCTCGATCCCCCTAAATCCACCTGGCCTCCCCTCAGACCCCCTCAAGTCGCCACTTTTCGTGGATTTTCTTGCATTTTCCAACAGTTAAGCATTTCATTTCGATAAAATGCCTGCCAGCTAATGATTTACAGTCGAGGAGCGGGCGGTGGACGGGCCTCTCATAATTCCGGACTCCTTTTTCATTTTGTCAGCCGTAATTTGTGTGTCTGAGTCAACACACACACACAGCACACACACACACCGCACACACACACCGCACACACACACTGAGATAAATTTGCCGTATCACCAAGTTTTCCCAACCGACTTCCCCTCCAGCCGAAAATTTGCTTTGCCGGCACAAAATGTTGCCTGTTGGCATTGTCCCTTTCGGAGGAGCGAGGTCCTGGTCCTCCTGTTTTTTTATACATTTTTTTTTTATTCAGCTTTGCAGCTTGTGTAATTTTCTCGCCCGTTGACAAGAAAATTTTGGGGCCGCCGTCTCGCCTTGGGTTTATTTTCGCTTTCATTTTCCACGTTCGCCACGTTCTGTGCGCCTTTTGGGTTATTTTTATTTTATTTTTATTATTATTTTTATGTACTCGCATTTTTATTTGGTTCGACGGCGATTTGCGTGGTTTGTGTGTTTTTAGAATTTGGTGTGACTTGAATTCGCAATGAGATGGCCATTTGTAAGCCCGAAATTGGGGGAGTATCTGGATTCAAGGCTCTGCTTTGCCTTCTCTGAATTATTTTGAATGTTTCCCTGCCACGCATAATTTTATTTATTTTTCAATTTTTCCGCCCTGTTGCTGGCCCTCCTTAGCCATGATATCCAAGGAGAGATTCCCCCAAACCCAGCGACGTGGTGGTGACAGCTTCCCCCATTGCTGGGCTGCCTCGCAAATTTGGCTTGCCAAAATATTTGCCGCCTGAATGGCAACTGATTTTTATATTTAGACTTGGACCGAGAGTGCATTTCCCGAGAATGCAGCCCGTGCTGGGTTTTTCTTTATTTTCCAACCTAGCAGAGCATATGCTAATGGCATCTAACCATTTGTGGAAAGCTGCCGAAGAGTGAAAGCGTTTTTCAGTTATTATATATTAAGTATATATACTATGTGTTTCCAAGGGATCTTCAGCTGGTTGGGGCAATTAACTCCAAGCCTAGGCGGAGGTGAAAACATATATATAGCCGATTTTCCCTCATTAATTTCCTTTCGAAGGGGAGACTTCAACGCCTCCTCGCTCCACCGGGAAGAGATTCTCCCAGCGAAATGCGAAATTGGCTTTTTTGCCTGCGAAATTATTTATGGCCAAGTGGGCGGGGCGGCATTAATGCCAATGTGGCTGGAATAGACACCCCCGCAAGAGCTGGCACTGCCAGGCAATGGAGTGACAACTACCACGATGAGGATGATGATGATGATGATGATGATGATGACCCGGCCAATGATCATCTTGGTGGCGACGCCAACACGCGAATGCGAATGCGAATTTGGCAAACAAATTACGCCAAAAAGTGCATGGGGACACGAGTAAATTGCAGGCCCAAATCGGAGCCAAGTCGAGCCTCGGCTCCCTTCCATGGCTCCTCCCCCAACCCAAGAGGAGTGCCTGGGCGTTTTGATAATTGAATTGAAAACTTTTGCGTTGCGAAATCGGCGAGGGAAACGCGCCAAGAGGCCATAATTCGGGGGATTGGGCCACAAAAAAAAATCTGGCAAACTGGCAAACTGCGAAAATGGCGCAAAATTGAAATTGGGCCGAGCAGAAGTATAATAATAGTAATAGCCACAAGTCAGACTTGGCCCTAACGAAGCTGATGGGCCAGGCCAAGACCAGGTGTGATATGTCCCCCCAGTTAAGTCCTTGAAATATAGACTCTTGAATAACATTTGCATACCAAATACTTCAGAGAATAAGGAGAGAGACTCCTTTTTCTCATTTTCTCTGGGAAATCAGACTTAAAAATCATTTTTCCGTAGCATTTCCCCCTGATATCTCACCATAAAACATATTTAAGTATATTCTCATTGGTTTCTTGCAAATGATTTTAATGGCAAACCATTATTTGTTGCCTTCTTTCCCCCACATGACTGCTGGGAGCCGTACATTAGCCAGTGTCACTTGGCCCTAACCCCCTGCCCCTCTTGGCCTTTGCTTGGGTTTTGGCTGCGAGACGCTAGCATTTTCATAAGACATAAATTCTGCGATTTAGCTAAATGCGCTCCATGGACTTGGCCGGGTAATTTGTGGCTCTCGTCTCGTCGTGGAAAGAAGGCTAAGGAGGCACTGCAGCGGCATTAAATTACACTCTCACATGGAGCCTCCAATCCGCATCCAAGTGCAGCTCCAGCTCCAGCCAGAGCCAGACGAGGGAGAGGATCCCAGACAAGCTCATATTGCTCCCAACTCCATCTCTGGTTAGGCGCTTTTAATGGGACATTTTGCAAGTAAATTGCATTAATTTCCCAACTTAGCCCCGACCATGAGATGCTCTGCCTTGTGCCAAAAGAAAGGCCTCTGAACTAACACTTAGCCAGAGCTGGAGGCGGATATGGCACTGCCTCTCCGGATGACATATGGCCAAGTGGCAGCCAAAACGGCCATTGGGGCTGTCAATGTGCCATTGATGATGGAACGATTTATGAGCTCCGTGGCAGTCGCGATTACGATTGCGCAAACCGGTCTCGGATTCGATTTCGACACCGTTCAAGCCCATATCCCAGCTTATAGCCATGGCTCGGACCCGTCTGGGACTCAAATCAAAATGCAATTAAAGGCAGAGGATCGGTTGGCTCGCAGCGGGAAATGGCTTTTGGACATTGCCGTTTCTATTACGTCGTCAAACGAGTTGGGAAATGGTTAGAATGGTCAGTTCCGACTGGGTTCCATATCGATATGAGGAGTGTTTTAAGGCCCCATTCGGGGTTTACTGCTGGCCATAAAGGAGTCAAAGCTTAATGGCTACCTATTTGATTAGAAGAGCCAAGTTCAGGCTTCTTAGGTGCCATTTTAAAGACAAATAATTCTACAAGTAATAAACTTCTTTCCCACCTTGAACCAGTTTAAGAGTCGAACTCTTCAAGGGGTTAGTCTCTCTCAACTGTGGCCTGTGGCATCCTCATAATCCTTCAGAAGGAGCAGCCACTCCCCGCTCCACATTTTGCACCTAATTGAAGAGCTTACAACTTAAATTGCCACTCGATGAGCCCTGTGTTGTGGCTTGCCCCACCCTGTAGTTTCTCCTCCTCCCTGGGAGTTCTCTAATCTTCTGGGGAAATGTAGGAAAAGTCCCCCCCTATGATACATATGTGCAGATGGGGAATATGCAGGAGAATTTGTATTTTTGCCGAATGATTTTGCGTATTGTGAGTACACACAGCAAAGGGAAAAATGCAAAGCCAAACTGCTTAAAATGCAAAACTAAAAGCTCTCAGTTCTCTGTGCTCTGTATTCTGAGCTCTGTGTGTGTAGTGTGTGTGCAGAGTGTGTGTGTAGTATGTGTAGTATGTGTAGTGTGTTCTTAGTGTGCCATGTGTGTGTGCTAAGCGGCAAACAAAAGCTGTTGGAAAACATAGAAAATCCTTTTGCGAAACAAAGTGCAGTTGCACAGAAGCCAGAGGTTGCGAGCACCCAGCATCTGCTTATTGACAAAGCAGAAAAATTGTGCAAAATAAGCAGCGGCCCCTGGGATCCTGCATCCTCCTGCATCCGCCTTAAGCCCCCCCGCCTCCTTTTGTCAGGGGCGTAGCAGGAGGAGCCTTAAATTGTCACACTGCAGTTTTAACCCAGAAACATAAATATTGCAGCAAAGGAGCGCCGGCGGAGGACCAAGCGAGTGTGTGTACGTGCCGAGCCAGGATGAGCTGCACTGAGGGAAAATATTCAACCTGCCCAGGGTTAAATGCTTGCCACTTTTTAGTAGGATTTTCTTGAAGTGTTGCTTGGTGAAAAGTGCTTCCCGCGAGTCCTGGCACGCACTGGGAGTCCTTCATATTGAATGCTCATTGCTGCGCCACTCTAAGTGGTTCCCCGAGGTGGCACGTCGCACTTGTTGCCAAAGGTCAGAGGTCGCAGGACGCAGTCGCACTCGTATGTGGGCCAAAGCTAATTGAATTGATCCCCCCCCCCCGGTTGCAGAGGGGGGAAATCCATTAGCCTGGCTCCCAGCCATCCAGCCATCCATCATCTTTAAGGAGCCTCGGCTCTCGCTCGGGTTACGCCTCACGCATTACGCATACGCCGTGTGGCACGGCCGCTCATCCGCATTGCGGAGGAACACGAAATGTATTTAACTTAATTTAGTTCGAGTTACTTAAAAAAGCTTTTAAAAGTAACAGCAAACAAGGCAGAAACACAACAGAGAACAGAGAACAGCACACAGAGCACAGAAAGCGGGCCAAAAAGCGAGTGAGCGAAACCAAAACACAAACATGAAACACGAAGCAAAAACAAAAGTTTCGCTTGGGCAAAAAACAAAATAAGAACAAAATAAAAACACTCAGCATTGTTGATGATGAAGCGGGGGAGTGGGGGGATTCATTAATATGCACATATGCAGATTATTCCAGTGGAGAGCATAATGCCGGTGAAAAGTTGCTGCTGGCTTTGAAGATTCCCCCTGTCCACTGGCGAATTTCCACACATATTTCCACACTAATACCCAGGCAACAGCATTAATTAACTAATTTTTGGACAGCGTTTTTCTGGGTTCTATACCCAGAACGAAGCTAAACTATCAGCTAATGAAAACCCTGCCCTTTCCACCCATTTTCCCTCCCAGCATTTTCCTGTGTTTGCTTGGCAAACGGAAATACATCAAAATAAATGCAAAGCAGAAGCGGAGAGTGGCGAGTGGAGAGAGTAAAGTAGCGAGTGGAGAGAGGAGAGTGACGAGAGGAGAGTGGCGAGAGTAGAGTAAAGAGTGGAGAGTGTAGAGGTGGGAGAGTGGAGAGTAGAACAGAGAGCGGGTAGCGAGCTGGGCAAACGTCGAAAAAGCAAAATGCAAATGCAAATATGAAAATTTACAATGTGGAGCAGGAAGCAGGAAGCAGGAAGGAGGAAGGAGGATGCGTGTGCCGGGGAGGATGTGTGTATGCCGGATGCTTCAGTCCTGATGAGTTGCGGATATGAGAACACCATTGGCCATTGGCAAATGTGCCTAAACAAATATTTGGCACACTTTTCCGACTCCCCCGCCTCCTCCTCCACCGCCGCCTTGGAAAGCAACCCTCTTCAGCTGTGAAAGCCCTAAAAAAGGGTTGAAATGCGGCAGCGAAAATATTTCTACCTGATGTCAAAAGTAATTAAATGAAATGCCAGCAGCAGAAGCCACCGGAGAACAACAAGGACACCGGACGGGCTCTGAGATATCCAGCCGGAGACTGGCTGAAGTCTGAATGCCTGGACTCCGGCCGGAACTACTCCTGCGAAAAGGTAAATTCTAAGAAAATTAAAAGTCAGTCCTAGGCTCTCTCCCTCTCTCCCTCTCTGAGGGCACTATCCATTTCATTTTCTGACACTGCCAGTGTGTGTGTGGTGTGTGGTGTGCGGACCAGCTGTCATTGACAGCATTTTATGAACATTTATTTAGTCACAGCTTTCCACAAAATAAGTTTCGCTTCTTAAGGCTAGTTTCGGGACACTCAAAATATTTAATTCAAGTTGTTTCGGTATTTTCTTACTGTATAAACCTAGTAACTAGTACCAAATAACTGGTAACTAGTAACAAATAACTAGTAACTAGTAACCAGGAACAGGAAACAAATAACTAGTAACTAGTAACTGGTAAATAGAAACAAACGAATAGTAACTAGTAGCTAGTAACTGGAAACAAACAACTAGTAACTGGAATCAAATAACTAGTAACTAGTAACAAATAACTAGTAACTACTAAATAGAAACAAACAACTAGTAAACTAGTAAATAGAGACAAACAAGTAGTAACTAGTAACTTGTCACTGGAAACAAACAACTAGTAACTAGTAACTTGTAACAAGTATCGAGAAATTGGGACCCAACTACTAGTAACTATGAAATAATATCTACAAACTAGTACTTAGAAATAATAACTAGTATCTAGCAACTAGTAACTAATTACCAGTAACTGATAACTTGTCACTGGAAACAAATAACTAGTAGCTAGTAACTTGTAGCAAGTAACGAGAAACTATCAAATAATATCCACAAACTAGTACTTGAAAAGAATAACTAGTTTCTAGCAACTAGTAACTAGTTACCAGTATAGGACAAACTAGTATATCATTTTGTAGTTCCCAGTCTATAACGCACTCCCCGCAGAGGCAACTTTCTTGGGGATCAGCCAAAATTGGAGGGCTCCTTCAGTACCCATTGGATGCTCATTACTCCTCCTCCCCCACCCGAGGAGTTGGAGTCATTAAATTACCAGAGAGAGAGAGAGAGATACCTGCCAAGTGCGGGAAAGGCGGGAAAACAAAGGGAGCAGCGAGAGTCCAAGGAGTCCCAGGAGTGGGGGAAAGTTTTGCCGGCTTCTTCTGCTCCTTCGGAAAAGTCAAAAGGGACATGCCGGGGCAAAAATGTAATGAGAAAAATTTGTAAACGAAAACGCAGAGAAATAAGCTGGCGAGGACGAGGACGAAGGACGAGGGAGGACGAAAACAATCAGCTGCAAAGGTTGATGCGGCGGGACGAAGGTTGAATAAAACTTCCAGCAATAGTGTGACAATGGGCGTTCAAAGGAGCTGCTCCTGCTCAGCATTTTCCGCCAGGAGTTTCCCATTTTCCGCGCTTTGAGGTGATGACTATAAGTGCTCGCCCTTCGTCCTTCGCCCTCCACCCTCGCCGTAAGTAGCTCTGTAATAAAATTACTTTTTAAGTGTGCCAAGAGGGGAGGGGGACGGGGGGACTGCGCTTCATTTGCCCGCGAAGCGTCAGGCTCAATGTCAAAGTCTTCCAGTCGGAAGTCATTTGAATTATTTAACGAGAAACGAGCGGCGAGACCAGGTTGTCCCTACTTCCTTCTGGGGGGACACGTGGCGTATGAGTAATGCGCTCAGCTGGCCGGAGAAATTGGCCCAAAAACATGCTCATACTCGAACCGGGAGGGGGGGAAGAGGGAGCCCAACGACAGCCTTGTTTTATGACCCTGTGGGCGTGGCCGGAAAAGTGCAATATGCCCGCTTGCGCCTCCATAAAATATGTTGCAAATTATGAAATATTTGAAACTTTCTAGCCAAGAAATGCGCCATTCGGGCCATAAGGCAGGCCCTGACTGGCCAGGACCATGGGCTCTGCTAGCAGTTACCAGCTGCTAAGGATCCTGGATCCCAGCTCCCGATTCCCGGTTTCCTGGGGTCTGGCGGCGCCGTTATGGGCATTTAAGTTTTCATAAGTTGCGCAAATAAATTTTAATCGAAAAATGCGCCAAAGAAATAGCCGACAAGCGAGCCAGGTCTCTAAAGGGGGCCAGAAAAGGAGGTCTAAAAGGAGGTCTAAAGGGGGTCGAAAGGAGGTCTAAAGGGGGTTTAAAGGGGGTCTAAAGGGGAGTCTAAGGGGGGTCTTAAGGGGGCCAGGTTATGGGCCAGAAGATGCGACAACTTGCAGAGACCCAACGGCTGCAGCAGCACAACTTAAAGGCAAAGCCTGGCAGCGGCGAAGACAGCCAAGTGAAATGGCAATCAATGATAAAAGTTTCGCCGGCAACAGAGGAGGATATATACTTATATATTTGATCCGAACTTCCGCAATTTAGAAGAGGAGAGTGGCTATAAAATGCCAAGGAAACTCTACTAAATTTTAAAGTTTTTCCAAGCATTTAAGATCGGACTAAACTGGGAGTTAATATGGAAGAATCATTAAAACCTAATGACTAATGTAGGCCGCAGGGCAACTTTAGGGCCAGGAACAGGTAATGGGAGAGGAAATAGGATCGGAGCTGGTGCATTTGGGCCTGGTTAATTCCTCTCTGGTAATCTCCGGCTCCATCTGGGTATTTACATGCGAAGTAGGGGGAGTAGGGAGGACATTCCCCTTGGTAATGACATTAGGAGCTGCAGGGCAGGCAATTTGATTAGCACCCCGGCAAATCATTAGCAAACACACAGGCTCCGTTTAGTGCGGGACACAATACACACACACACACCCCAACCCTCCCCCTCCAAGGAGAGACGGGCGAGCAAACAAACAAACAAACAACAAGGAGGGTCTGGGGGGAGCATGTTAAACATATGCAAACAAGCGAGTGGAGCCAGGAACTGGCATTCGGATCGGGCGACTGCTTGTTGCTCCTCCACGAGCACAAATAAGCAACAAATTAAATAAGTAACAAAGGCCAGGACGAGTCCCTCTCCGAGGACTGGGCCCAAGGAGGCGGGCCGGAGATAAGGCGGCTTAGCAGATAACACGAGACAGTCACTTGCCTTGACGAGCCTCCGGAGGAGGAGGAGGTGGAGCTGCAGACGATGATGTGGATGTGGCAGCTGGGGCAGCTGTGGCAGCTGTGGAGGAGGGTGGCTGCCCCAGGAGGCCTGAGAAATTAAGCACCAAGGATATTGGAGAGGCACAACCAAATGCCGTTCTAGTCTCTCTTCAAAATCAAAAGTTCAAAGGCTCTTATTTGGCATACTTTTTTCCACAGTGCAGGCCTAATTCGGCCAACCAGAAATGAGGCGAGGAGGAAGCTTATTTTTTGGTCTTTTTAATAAATTATGCCGGTCTTCAGACTCCCCATCCTCCGTCTCAGAATCCGGATTCCCCGGTCCCATCCTGGTTCCAGGTCTCGTGTGCGTGTCATGTAATTAATGCGAGTCAAATGAATGCGCAAGCCAACCACCGAGGCAAAAGCAAAAGCACAAGCCAATGCGAAAAGCAAACAAATAGACAAATGATTCGGGGTCCGGGGTGGGGGGTCGGGGGTCCCGGCCATATGTGACTGCCAATCCGGCTGCCGCCTTAAACATTCTTAAAGCTGATCGGGAATACATATGCCCAGCCGGAGGTTAAGTCCGCCTCCATCCCGGCCCCGGGGGACTGGGTACTGGGGACAGGGACACTAAGCTGGCATCGCACTTTCCGCTCCTGGGATGCCGGTACACTGAGCACCAGAAGTGCACTGCGACTCACAAAAATAAATAAAAATAAACAGAGACCCTTTGAATGCAACTCTGAAGCATGCTAGGCTTAGAATTCCCAAGTTGTGATTCGTACGGGGTCAAAAGCAAGTAGGTATATTAAGTACTAGTGTATTAGCAGTGAGAATAAGCATTTTGAATGCAACTCTGAAGCATGCTGGGCTTAGAATTCCCAAGTTGTGACTCGTACAGGACCAAAAGCATTTTAACCTGTTAGCAGGTATGTATATAGTTAGCAGATATATATTAATTACTAGAGAGAATGAGCATTTTCATTAATTTCTGTTCCATTTCCCAATATTCCAATAATATGTGAAACGATCAAATAGGTTAAGATAAAAGAGGTTAAGAAGGTTAAGAGGTCACTTTAAGATCAGTGAAAAGAGTGAAAAATCATTGTTATAAAAACTTAAGGAATAATCTGGAAAATACAAGTGAATCTATCTATAAATATATACAGGTATGTATATGAAGTACTAGTGTATTAGCAGTGAGAACAAGCATTTTAATTAAGTGAGACTGTTTGCATTTATGTTCCATTTCCCAATATCCCAATAATATGTCAAACGATCGAATAGGTTAAGATAAAAGGGGGAAAGTATGATCACTTTAAGATCAATGAAAAGAGTGAAAACACATTGTTATAAAAAACTTAAGAATTAATCTGGAAAATACAAGTGAATCTATCTATAAACCAGGTTAACAAACCTAATATATATTAAGTATATGCTACCATTTTAGAAAACCTGATTTATTTAACAAGTCTGTATTTGTGGCTAGTCGCCTCAAGGCAAATACTTTCTAGAACACTTTGATTTGATGAATTCTTGGAGTAGTTTATGGGAGAGGACTTCCTTGAAGACAATACCTATTAAATAAAAAACGTCCTTTATTTGCCGTGTAGTAGATACCCTCCTGCTTCCTGCCCCGATCCCCTGGCATCCGGCACGCAAATTTCTTCGCGTTTGCCGCGCGTGCTACGCAAGCTGGCGATAAATTTTAATACCTAGTCGGGGCCAGGACGAAGGACGAAGGCGGGGCAGGACGCGGCAGACGCTGGCTGCCAAGGCGCATTTGAAAATTTATTGTTATTATGTGAATTTTATAAACGATGCTGCTATCGCCAGAGTCCCCGATGCTCCTGCTCCTGTTCCTCCTGCTGCTGTTGTTGTTGCACTTAATTAAATTTTATGTGAGCCCGGCCAGGACCAGAAACAGAACGGAACCCAGGGGGGGCAGCGAGGAGTGAAAAGGAAAAGGATTTCCAGGCTGCGAGTCGTATGAATGCCAGCGGAAAGAATTATAAACAGCGGAGGGTCAGTGGCCCCGGCCAGGACTCCCCATTCCCATCCTGCCTCCAAATGATAGGGAAACTTTGTTGCGCCAAGGCAGCAAAAAGTACAAATAATTTGTTTTTCCTTTCCCTCTTTTTTTAATATTTCTTATTTGCAATTTACGAGGTGTTAGGCTGCCAGCGGAGGCTGCAATGGTGGCCAAGTGGACTTAATAGGCTTGTTTACCCATCATTTTATTGCCAGAAGCTGCGACAGAGCCAGGACTTTTTATCACAGGAGGAGGGAGGAGTCCAAGGATCTCTCTGGCTTGGAAACTCGCAAGGTTGCAGAATGTAGTCTATATCCCTGCAGCAATTGGTACTTAAGCTAACCCTAATCACCGCCCTGAAATCCGCACAATCAGGAATTATCCACTTTAGGGATTGAACTTGGAGGGACGCCTGACCTGTCGGCGTTTGTTTAATGCAAATTATTCAGCAAATACCTCTTGGCCTGGCCAGAAGCCGGCATGCCACAGTCACAGACAGACGCCCGAGAAGTATAAAAGCCAGACACACAAAGCTCGCAAAATGCAGGTCAATTCCCCCGAGTGCCGCGATGAAATAGCTCGAAATTCCAAGCGTTTTACGACGAACATGGTGACAGACCGTCGGAAGTCAGGGGCGGGGAGCTGACGGGGGCGAGGCGTCAATGTTGGCGCAAATATCAAGGAATTTCAGCACATTTTTTATTGAGCGACTTCGATTGAGCGATGCCCCAGCCCCAGCTCCTGTCCCCAGCTCCTGTGAGTCCGTGTGAAGCAGCTAAATAAACTCAATACAGAAATCCTTTTAAGCGGGTTCTCGGTAGCTCCGATGGCAACACTGACGACGGCAATAAAAAGCGCAAACGACAGAGCAACAAAAAAGTATTCTAGTATAAAAAAGAAGAACCCCTCTGAACCCGAGAGATGTCGGAAGGAAATGTCGTCATTACTGTGCAACTTATTGGGGCAACACTCGAACTCTGCCTCATCCTCATCCTCGTCCTCCGGCGGCGTCGGCAAATACACAAAAATAAATAGAGGACGCGGAATGCCTGGCATGCTCTACACTTGACACTCCGGGATTCTCGAGGGCTTCCCTTACGCAATATGCAAATGTGCCAAGAATCTCGCAAATTTGTTAAGCAAATCGAAGAAAGGCAGCCGGGCGTGTAACAACAACCCGTCGCATTTATCATCTGGCTGTTGGAGAGTGGAAGGGGAGTGGAAGGGGAGTGGAAGGGGGCTCCTCCCAGATCCAAAGCGGTGGCTGTGAGTCACCCCGTGATTTATTCATGCGCCCAGGTAGGGCGGGGTAAGCGGTAACGCGGTAACGCGGTAACACGTCGGGGTTAATGGGCGGCTCAATGGCGGCGCCGGCAATTGCCTTGGCTTTTATGAGCTGCCAAAGAGCTCGCCAACAGGCCAGGCCAACAGGCTCCTGGCCTGGCCTCCTTGATGCATCCTCCTGGCCAGGCTGCCTGCCAATCCCACCTAACATCAATAAAAGATTGGGTGCTTAAATGGCCGCATAACCCATAAATGGGTTAATACCCTAGCAGGTTCTACAGAAATTAGTTAAAGGATATAGGTTCTGATAAATTCAGGGATAAATAAGGTGATCAGCTTTTTAAAGTAATAGATTAATAGAGAAAAGAATCAATAAGACAAGCATTCAAGGATAAATTAGGTGATCAGCTTAGTAAATTAATAAATTAATAGAGAAAAGAATCAATAAGACAAGGAAATACCTAGTACCTAATCACCTTTCTGTTAAGACAATGGAAATGGTCTAAAAACCCATAGAAACCAGTATAAAATCAAGCATTTAACTCCCTGAATCTATGAGCATTATTTAGACCAATGCAAGTCCCTTTGAATCCTTGGAAAAACTGCTATTTCTAGGGAAATTAGTTAAAGGATATAGGTTCTGGTAAAAATGTGACAAATTCAAGGATACATTAAAAGATCAGCTTAGTAAATTAATAAATCAATAGAGAAATTAATCAATAATACAAGGAAATACCTAGTACCTAATCACCTTTTTGTTAAGACAATGGAAATGGTCTGAAAACCCTCAGAAAAACCTATAAAATTAGGCATTTAACTCCATGAATCTATGAGCATCCCTTTGAATCCTTGGAATAAGTGCAATTTCAGGCGGGGTACCAGAAGCAGTCATAAATTCTGGGCGCCAGCCAGACTGGGCTTAATGGTGGTAATCGATTGAATTTAAGAACACATATCTCGGCCATCTTTTAACCCTGGCTGCTGGTATTGGGCCATAAAGGAGGGCCCAGTATCCTCCTCCAGATTTATTTCTGGCAGCTTGACGGAGTCCCTCAGCCGTCGATAAATACACGTGTTCGGCTTTGCATATTTCAGCGGGCGCTAATCTCTCTCTCTGAACGCACGAATAAATAAAAATAATTTGGCATCGCTTAAAGCCTCAAAGACCGGGCCCACCGCCTGGGCTCCCTGGGGAGGGGGGGTTGGTTTGTAAACTTCAAACGAGCCCTGTTTTTGGGGGTTGCCCGAGGGTAACCCCCGCCAGCAAGCCTGGTCAAAACTTAAGCGATTCCGGCTGCGACTCTCTCTAGACGCGGCCTAGTTAGTCGCGACTCGACTCTGGCGGGGATCCGGGGAGTCCCCTTGGAGTCGCGGAAGCGGAACTCAAAGCGGATTCAAATTTGATTCCGCTACCGCAAGGTAAACAAAAGTTTGCTCCGCTCTGCCGGCATGCAAATTAAATTTCGAATGCTCTTCAATGAGCCCCACACACCGCGGTTGGGATGAAGTAATGGCGGGGGAGGAGTGCTTACAGACAGAAAAAGTGGGATATCTTACAAGGTTTGGGCTGAAAACTCAAGTCTACATCACAAAAAAAGGGAGGGAAATAAGCTACTCAAGCTAAACCTCACGGAATGCGGCACCAGGATACATGAACAGACAGACTAATATCAATAGAGAAAGGAAATTATTATAATTATTAATAATTTATATATTACTATATATATATAGTAATAGTAGTGATTATGGGAGGAAAGGTCTCTGCAGTTGATGAGATATATTATAAATTTATATATTATTATATATATATATATCCATTTCATTCTACTCAAGTTCAACCTCACGGAATGCGGCACCATGATACATGAACAGACGGAACTAATACCAACAGAAAAGATAAATTATGGAAAGTATGCTCTCTGAAGTTGATGAGATATATTAGAGATTTATTGGAGATACTTTTATATATATTCATTTCATTCTACTCAAGCTCAACCTCATGGAATGCGGCACCAGGCACCAGCTCAACCTCACGGAATGCAGCACCATGATACATGAACAGACACAGACTACTGTCAATAGTGAAGGGAAATTATGGAAAGGATGCTCTCTAAAGTTGATGAGATTTATTAAAGATTTATAAGAGATATTTATATATCCATTTCCTTCTACTCAAGCTCAACCTCACGGAATGCGGCACCTTGATATGTAAACAGACGAAGCCTACTGTAAAAGGAGATGTGGAACCTAGGCGTTGAAAGCATATAAGCGTACTTCCACCGCTTAGTTTCCAATGAGAAATATATGAGACACATGTGAGATATACATATAAGAGATATATTTAAATATTCCCCAATTAAACCCATTATTTTCAGTGTACTAATGCTGCTGGTTCGGGCCCATATCGTCTCGCTTTCGTTATCAATGGCGGAATGGCAAGACAAATGGCAGCCGGCAAGGACGGACGGATGGGTCGCGTTATGTGCGCGACTGCATTAAGCAGCGATTATCCTGCCTGGTTCCGGCCCAGCTCCACGCCCCCTGCCCGCCCCCCGAAAAGTTGCTTCAAGTTCCCAGACTCACACACACACACACACACACATAGTGTGGCCATAAATAACACACAACCGGGGCATTATATATTCATACTCGCAATACTCGGATGTTGTGCCGGGCCAGCTGAAAATTTATGCTAATGCCGGGCGGCCCCCGGGTTCCCTGTAATCAAGAGTGCCTGCCACTCGCACAATTGCCGAAAAACTTGGCTTAAATGCGGGCCCAGACCGCAAACTACTCTCCACCGCGGTGCAAGGTGATAAATGTCAGCGCGTCCTGTTGCCACATAACTCCATACTTAGAGCCAGACTCGGGTTACACCGGGCCAAGTCTGGAGATCTCTGTTTCTGCCACGATCGGAATTAGCTGTCTTTGGCCTCGGATTACCATCTCTGGGGGCTACTTAATCGTGCGGATCCGCGGGAGCTTCCAGTTTTATGGAACTGGAACTGAGAACTGTTTTTAATAGCCCGGCCATAAACCCGACAGGCCATCATTCTCAAGTCTCAAGAATTCTTGATTTTCATTCAGCACCTCGGCTGGGTCTTTGAATAAATTAAAAGCAGCTGGCAAATCGAACCTCCGACAAGTTAATGCCCCCTTCGCTCTCATGTAATGCCTCACAATTTGAATATTAAGCTTACAAATTAGTAAGGCATAATATTTTGATTTGAAAACCAGCTTTTAATGGTCTATGAATTTATTGCGTTTAAATTGAGACACACTCTGGTCTATTCAGTGGCTATGAATGGCTCGAGAATCGCCATTAGTCGAGACTTATGAAGGTATTACAGTCTACAGATGCTAATATATTACGGATCGGGCTTAATTGAGCAGGAATATATTGTAGAGTCTGCTCAATAGACCTCAAGTTCATGGGAACTCAAACTATATTCACTTTACGGAGTAATATATATATTGAATATATTGTAAAGGTTGGTTAAGAGACCTCAAGTTCATGGGAACTCAGACTTTATTCACTTTACGGAGTAATAATATATTGAATATATTGTAAAGCCTGCTCAAGAGACCTCAAGTTCATGGGAACTCAAACTTTATTCACTTTACGGAGTAATATATATATATATTGGCCGAATTATGCCCGCCACCAACACCCACTCAGCCACGCCCCCTCTCTTGACTCCCCTTTTAGCCACAGTCATGGGTAATTATGAATGTTAATGTATTCATTACAGCCGGCTTCCGCTGCAGTGGCAATGGTCACTGGCCACGCCCCTCGCCGAGTCTTCTGGGGGCGTAAAAAGGCGTCTAAAATAAACCAAAAACATGGAAAAAAAAGGGGAGAAAACCGCACAAATCGCGAGACCATAAATTATGTCTGCGATTTGCGGAATCAATACCAGTGGCGTTGTGGCCCCCGAATCCCATTGACTTTAATCGTCGCGGATTGCAGGCCGCGAAATGGCACTGTGGTGGAGCCGGGAGCTGGGAGCCAGGAGGAAGGAGCCAGTAGCCAGGAGGCAGGAGGAGGAACTGCCTCTAGTTGAGTGACTGCAAATGATACTTTAATGTGACAGGCGGCTTTCAAGGGCGGGCAGGAGGAGGCTGCCGCTTCTGCTGCCACTGACAGCATGCTGATGATTTTTGCACCTTTTTTTCTGTCCCACTGCGGTTTCCGGCTCGGCTCCTCCATGGCTGTCACAAGGCAAGCGGTGGAGTAGGAGGAGCATGGAGCAGGAGGAGCAGGGAGCATGGAGCAGGCAGCAGGAGGAGCATGGAGCTGGAAGCAGGGAGCAGGAGGAGCAGGCAGCAGAAGGAGCAGGGAGCAGGAGGAGCATGGAGGAGCAGGCAGCAGTCAGCGAGAAGCGTGCAAAAAGGAACTATCGCATCCAATTCTCTTGTTCGCTGCTGCCTCTCCTAGCCAACCCATCCTAACCTTTTTTTTCCCTCAATTTTTCCACCTTTTTTTTGTGCCTTTTCCCTATCTTTTCTCTATTTTTTGTTATATTTTTTTCCCCTGCGTTTTAATTCCCCGGGCGCGCTTTCAACGCTTGTCATCTTACCGCTAATGGCGGCTACATGTCAACCACTCATCTCACTCGACTGCGGCTCCTGCTCCGGCTCCGGCTCCTGCTCCGATCCAGCTTTGGATTCAGGCTCCCGGGGAGGAGCTTTGCCTCTTTCGCCGCCATTCATTCACTCGCGACAACATCATATCGAGACACTGAGAAAAACTAACTAAACTAGTTCTGCCTACTTACTATTTATGTATAATCTTTAGATAAAATGAAGGAATAGTTCCTTGAGTTTATTTTAAACCCTCTTGTGAGTGTTCTTTGTCAAAGAATCTTTTACAAAAAAGGTATTTTTGGACAGGGGCAGAGCCCACACTGTAAGAAACTCTTTAAAAAAATATAATCACTGACATTTAGTAAATAAATAAAGTATTTATACTTGTTTGCTTTAAAATGCAAATTAAATAAATAGTTAATAATAGTTAAATAGCTTGAAAGTTAAGTAATAACTTGAGAATAACTTGAAAAAAATTAAAAAAAATATAAAAACTGACATTTAATAAATTAAAAAAAGTATTTGTACTTGTTTACATTAAAATACAAATTAAATAAATAGTTAATAATAGTTAAACAGCTTTCAAGTTAAGTAATTACTTAAAGAGAACTCCCTCAGGCCTTTCTCTCAGTGCATTGCTACCCGCTAGGTGGCGCCACCTCGCGCTCTGTGCAACGTCAGGCGTGAAATCGCTTTCCAGGGCTGCCAGTCACCTGCCCCGCGCTCCTCTTGCCCCACCAACGAACCAACCAACCTGTCGTCATAAAAATTTGTGTACACACACACACACAACGCACACACACACACTCGCCAGCGAACAAACAGGCAAAAGAACAACAACAACAACAGCAACGACCTGCGAAGGAGCGAACAATGTTTGAGAGGAGAGGGGCCAGAGGGGCCTGAGGAGCAGGCCAGGAGGCGGGAGAGCTGCAGGCACTGACGACAGGCAGCACAGGAAGGGGAATACCCTATGTAGAGATGTAGAGAGCTCGAGATCGGACCCTGGGGATGCCCTGGACAGGCTAGAAGACACCCAAAGGAAGAGGCTTACTTGGCTAGACATTCAACACCGTTTTGGCCTCTTTGTTTAATAATAATAATAATATTTTAATACTGTTTTATACCCACAAAAACTTAGATACTATTCCCTCTTAGAATTCTTAGATTTTATTGGGAGAAAAACCACTTTAGCTTCTGTAAAATCAAAAGTCAGAGAGACTCCAGCGTGTGGCCTTCGACTAAAAGCCATCGTGGGCAGCTGCATATGTCGGCTATATCGGCTATATCGGCTATATCGTCGGCGGCTGTCCACATATAAATTCCCGCGTACTTAAGACTTAATTCAGAGTTTCATCAATGGCCGAAAATAGCACTTCTTCAGTCTTCGGGGCGATGCGGGCCCCGATGTGTGCCAATGGTCTCCGCCGAAAGCCATTCACTGGCCCGGCTAAAATTAAATTCTTGTATGGGCTTAGAGGCCTAAAAATACCACGAACCCGACCACAAATCTCGCAGAGACTTGTCCCTCGCCCTTAAAAAATTCCAAGTGAAGATCGGGAGAGTTTGTGGAGCGAACATGCCCTCTGTTTGTCCCAGGACATGTCGCAGGAGGAGGGGTTTCCGTGGGCGTCCTAACGAGGCTGGCAGGTAAACGGAGGTACGGGGGTACGGGGGTACGGGTATAGCCAAGACACAGTTTCGCTAATGAGTTTCCGTCTGTGGCGTTTGTTGTGCCGGGTTTGCTGTGCACACACACACAGCACACCCCCACCCTGAAGGGCCAAAAGCACAGCAGCAGTCGGAGGAATAGCAACTGGGCTAAAGGGATCTCTACCAGGTTTTTAGTCACTGTTTTTAGCCACTATTTAAGGCTTTTTATTAGCCATAAAATCAAGGTAGAGACCTTATAGTTCTACAAACAATCTGAAGAGAGAGAGCCATTGTCTTGACCTCTAGTGTATGCCTGCAAGTGAGCTGCTGCAGCGGCGGCTGCCTTGCATCCGTCGGCGGGCCAGGCCATTAGCGGGCTCATTAATTGGCCAGACTCCGCGGCGCCACGCCGCTGACTTTTATTTCCGCCCGCCTGTCAATGGCACAAGGGGAGCCGGGCTCCCTGTCCCCCCTGTTTGCCCCCCAATGTCAACAGGCTGGCACACAGTCAGTCAGTCAGTCAGTCAGTCAGTCAGTCCATCCATCAGTGAGTCATTCAGGCGCTGACAACTCAAACAGCTAACAGCAAACAGCAACATAACAGGGACAAGGACGCGCTCCTCCGCCAGCTGCTGTCACCGACGGACGGAGGATGAGCTAATCGCACTCTGCAATCACAAAGTCTTGACTTGAGCGTCTTCCCCACCAAAGAACGATGGCAACATGGCCAGCGACAACATGGTTAAGTATCTTGAAATAATATTTACACTTTACGCAAAAGACGCAGTGTAAACAGCAACAAAGACTGCGGGAGTCGACGGCCAAATACCCAGTTTCTTGGCCTTTAGTGGACAGTTCCCAGGGGAGGAAAGAGCCAAGCCCAGAGGTTCTCCTCAAACAAGTTAATCGCTTGGCCAACTGAAACTGGTTGAGGTCGGCAGATAAATGCTCGACAGATAAAATAATAAAAGTATCCACTGTGCAGAGACGTCGGAATCAATTTATGAAAGCCTCGAATTGATGGCCGAAAGGGGTAGGGGTTTGGGCCTGGCCAGCTGGCGCTGAGTTTACGGCCTCGAAACTGGTCTTTGGCTATCAGCTGGCCTAAGCCATATCAACCAGTCTATGTAGTTCCAATTTATTAGTGAACAAATCATTTAAAGCTTATAGAACTATGGGTTATATCAGGCAGTTTGTGGGTTCCCTGGAAAACCCTTTAATAATCAATATAGTCCCCTATTTAATACCCCTAGTTAGGGCCCTTTCAGCCGGCTTTATGGCCATATCAACCAGTCTATGTAGCTCCAATTGATTAGTGATTAAATCATTTAAAGCTTATAGAACTATAGGTTATATCAGCCAGTCTATGTAGTTCCAATTGATTGGTGAACAAATCATTTAAAGCTTATAGAACTATAGGTTATATCAGGCAGTTTGTGGGTTCCAATTGATTAGTGAACAAATCATTTAAAGCTTATAGAACTATAGAACTATAGGTTAAATCAGGCAGTTTGTGGGTTCCCTGGAAAACCCTTTAATAATCAATATAAACCCCTACTTAATACCCTACTTAATACCCTTCGTTAGGGCCCTTTTAGCCCGCTTTAAGGCCGAGAAGGAGTCGCGGCACTCAAAGTGCTTATTCGCACACTGGGTTAGTCTGGCCGCTGTCATATTTTTAGCTTAACCTGCCCAGTTCGACCCCCTCTCCGATGCCTGAGAGTCTCCTCCTCGGCGTCCCAGGAACGCGGCACGCAAAACTATTTTTAAATGACGCCGCAGCAGATGCAGATGCAGATGCCGAGGCAGAGGCAGACACAACGGCGCAGACAAAGTGGCAGGACCAGGACCAGGAGCAGGAGGAGTGGAGAGGAGGACAGACAAGCTGTTGCCGTCTTGCCACCTTTAAGCCAAGTCGCAGACTCCTCCTCTCCGGCCAAGAGCTGCGGTCAAATGAGGCGCCGAGAGCCGTCGTCTTCTTGGCCGCCGCAATTGAAATTGCATTTGCATTTTGCCAGCGTCATAGCCATGGCCATAGCCATTGCCATTTCCATTCCCATTTCCATTTCCATTCGAGTTTAATTGAATTGCATTGTTTCGGAGACATCGGAGATGGATCCGGGTGGCAGGAATGAGAAGTACTAGCTAATGCCTCTTGGCCCTTTGATCTTCCATCAAAAGAGGGAAATCAGAGGCACATAATGCCAGATGAACTCCAGATCGCAGAGGAATTATATTTGAGGTTTGGTATACCATAACCTTACTTGGAAGACTCCCGAAACCCAGGTAGTACTCCACCTTCTTCACAGAAAACCTTGGAGTTCCCATGAACACCTAGCGGGGTCGCCGGAGAATTATTATAATTAAGCACTTTGGCTTTGATGTGGTCAGCCTGGGAGTCCCAGCTTGATTTGATCAAACACTTTGGGCCCCTTAATTGGCCAATTTGGTTGGCCGACTTTTATTTCTCCTCCGTTTTGTTTGTTTTGACACCCAACCCCAGTCTCAGTCCCAGTCTGAGTCCCAGTCCGACCTCCAACTTCATCTGCAACTCACTGGAGGAGTCTCAGTCGGACTCTGGCTTTTTGTGTAATTTCCAAGAGATAATTGAAAATTAATTGCTTTCGACAGCTGAACATGGCCGGGGAGAGCTGCTCTCCCGGCAACGAACGAGTTATTTAATTAGTTTTGACGCGACGCTTTCCCTTTGGCCTCTCTCCTCTCCTCTTTTTTTGGGCCAAGACACGAGATGATCCCCTGATCGTCTGGAGCGGCTAAGGAATGCTGCTGGATCACTGGGATCCGCGCCCAGTTGATGCCGAAGTTGATTGAATTCCAATTCTGTGGCTCATGACTCAATCTGGCAGGACCCGAGACAGGGAGTGGGGAGTGGGTTCGCAAAGGCTCAGAGGATGCCGGGCCAAGGACCCTAGACAGACACTCCAGATAGCCAGGCCCGGACAATGGCCAATGTTCGATGATTGAGTGGGTGCAAGGGCAACTGGGGCGGGTGAGCGGGTGAGGGGTGAGCGGTGATGGCAACAAACAAACAAGATTTCACAATCAGCGCTAGACCGAAAAGTGTGTTTGAATTTCGAGTTAAACGGCTGGAAGAGGGGTGGGGGAGGGGCATTAGGACTGGGGCAGGGACAGCGGACAGGTCAGGAGCTGTCCGAGATGGGGCAGTAAGCCGTGACTGATGTTGCTACTTTGTGTATACACTTTTTGGGAAGGTTTAGCCAGGGAAAGACTTGGGAATCGGCAAGAGGAACATTAGTTTATTATTATTATTATATTATTGTTAAATAGGAGAAACCCCCTCTGGAAAATCCAGCTCTAAAAGGAAGGAGAGCGACTAAAATTCCCAAGTTCGAATTCCGGCCAATGATGGCTTTTTTATCAGCTGATATCAATGTATAATAAAAAGCCCTCTTCTTCTCTTCGTACTTTATAATATTTGTGAACTTTTTGCATATCTATTTACTTACAAATAGTACGTTGTATATACATTTATACATATATTGATTATAATAAATCATACTAAAATTCTCAAGTTCGAATTCCGGCCGATGGTGGCTTTTCTATGAGCTGATATCAATAGAAAATAAAATGCCTTCTCCCTGTCTTCGTACCAATATCTTTGTGAACTCTTTCCATAAAATATATTTACTTACAACGTTCTATTACATTTATATATATATTTATTATAATAAATATAAATATAATATATATTTATTAAATTATATCAATGTATAATAAAAGCCCTGTCTTCGTGCCCAGATCTTTGTGAACTCCTTCCATAATATATTATTTTATTATTCTATATTCTATTACATTTATATTTATATTGCTTATAATAAATCACATTTAATACAACAGAACCCATTATAAATGCCACTCAATACCTGAGAGATCTTATCCAACTGCTCCTCCTTCTAATGGCCAATTTATTCTCTGGTTCTCTGGTTCTCTGGCCTGGAGTCACTGGTATGGTCTCACAGGTATCGCTATCACTGGCTCTGGCTCTGCTAACGAGTCCGCTTCTGTGTCGCCCACTGTCCACTGTAAATGCCTCCTGCCTGCGAGCAACTGAGCAGCTCCTCTGGACTCCCCCCACTGCCACTGCCACTGGACAATTCCAATCCGAAAAACCCAATCCCCTGCTCACCCGACTTGGCCAACTGCTGATTTCGCATGACAACCTGCAGGAGGCAGGCCAGAGAGAAGATATTTCATGGCTCTAGCCATAGGCCATGAAAGTGCACAGTTGTCAACTCTCAACGGGCAGCAGCGGCAGAAACAGAAGGCACAAGTTGAAAGAGCAGCAAAGGGGACAGGAGTTGGGTATCTGGGATGGAGTCTGGGAGTGGGTCTGGGATGGAGTCTGGAATGGGTAGTAGCCAGTCTGGAGTCCGGCAGACACTCGAACTCTGAACGGATTTGGTTTCGATCGCCGCTGGGCCTGGGCCTGGCCTAGACCGGCTCTTTGAGCCATTGTGTGTTTGTAATTGAAGCGTCAAGCCTTTTGCCATCAACCAGTAGCCAGGAGCCAAGGAACACCAGCTAGTAGTTGACCAGCTCAATGCATTTGCCCTTCTTTGTATGACTTGGACAGTGATTCATCGATGGACTTGCATACATGAAACGGGCCTTACTAATTGCTCCAACTCAGCGGGCAGCAGGCAGGCAATATATGCCCTGTGATTACTTCTTATTCTTGGCAAGAGAGTTAGCTATCTACATTTCTTGCCGCTGTCATGCGTGAGTCACGCGCCCAGTCACTGGTCCGTCAGTCAGTGACAACAAAGCCTGAAGGGGAGACGGGGAGCTGCGGCATAAATCATAATTTGTCAGGGTGAAAATTCGGCTGCCACCGCTTTGTGCTTTTTGTTTGAGATTTTTTAACCGCCTTTGTGTGTGTGGGTATCTTTTTTACTTTTTTATATTTTTTATATTTTTTTCAATTTAGCTGCGCTTGTTTGCAGTTGCCACGGTGCCCGCACATTTGCTTTATCCCCCCCCCGCTGGGGGGTCCCCGCATTTCTCTTCATTTCATTTGCATTCCTGGCGCTGCGCTGCTTTATTCGCCTGTCGCTCTTTTTTAATTAGCCGAAAATGCGCTTAACAACAAATGACAACATCAACAAAGAGAAATTATAATTTATATGCCTTCTTGTTGAGCTGCGGCTCCTCCTCCTCCTCCTCCTCCTTCTCCTCCTTTGGCTCTCTCCAACTGGGTCAACATGTCGTATGCGCAATGCGAGAACTGAGCTGGTGACTCGTGACTCGTGACTGACGCTGACACTGACAGTGTCCATCAGCCATCAGGACCCGAAACCGAACGGAAGTGGGTCAAAACTCGGACATGTGACCAAAAATGATGGCTCTTTTGATCAAGTTCTGTCTTTATAGGGCTTTAAGTTGGCTAAGATCACTCATGTATTAATTATATATTTATTCTACAAGCTATTAATACAATAATCCTTCTTTTTAGGCCTTTCTAAGAGCCAGACTTCAAACTGAGAGACCCAAGTGGGTCAAAACTGAGACATGCGACCAAAAATGATGGCTCTTTTGATCAAGTTCTGAGAGGAACCTGTCTTTATAGGACTTTCAGATGGTAGGAAACACTTAAATATTAAGTATATATTTATTCTACAAGCTATTAATACAATAATCCTTCTTTTTTGGTCTTTCTAGGAGACAGACTTCAAACTGAGAGACCCAAGTGGGTCAAAACTTGGACATGTGACCAAAAATGATGGCTCTTTTGATCAAGTTCTGAGAGGAACCTGTCTTTATAGGGCTTTAAGTTGGCAGAGATCACTCAAATATTAAGTATATATTTATGCTACCAGCTATTAATACAATAATCCTTCTTTTTTGGTCTTTCTAGGAGGCAGATACCAAACTGAGAGATCCAAGTGGGTCAAAACGTGTACATGTGACCAAAAATGATGGCTCTTTTGATCAAGTTCTGTCTTTATAGGGCTTTAAGTTGGCTAAGATCACTCAACTATAAGGTATATATTTATTCTACAAGCTATTAATACAATAATCCTTCTTTTTAGGCCTTTCCAAGAGGCAGACTTCAAACTGAGAGACGCAAGTGGGTCAAAACTGGGACATGTGACCAAAAATGATGGCTCTTTTGATCAAGTTATGTCTTTATAGGGCTTTAAGTTGGCTAAGATCACTTAGATATAAAGTATATATTTATTCTACCAGCTATTAATACAATAATCTTTCTTTTTAGGCCTTTCTGAGAGGCAGACTCAAAACTGAGAGACCCAAGTGACAAAATGGCCAATGGCTGGCATTGTTCTACTCCCAAATTGATGGATTTTTTCATGGCTAGTACACATATGGAAATCAATTTATATGAAAGGCCAGAACAGCACACTGAGAGCAACAAAAGCCACATTAAAAGGCAGCCGGCGGAGGGACCTTCTGCCTTTTCCGCCCCTCAAGTGCTCCCCGCTCCCCGCTCCCCTCCTCCCTCGATGAATAAATGGCAACTGTAAATGAAAACAATTCAAATTAAACATGGTCGGGGCCATGTGCTTGAAAACTGCAACGGCAACGGCAGCAGCAGCGGCAGCAACTTCAATGGAGATGAAATGCGAAACACAAAAAAGTAAAATCACCAAGTGGACTTCAGGCTAATATCACAAACGCAATTACACGGACTCCTTCGAGGGGAGGGGTGGGGGCTGTGAAAATGTATATATATTTTTTTTTGTTCTAACGAAACAAAAGCAATTGCCCGGCGGGCCATGGTCCGGGTCCGGGTCCAGTCCCGGCCAGACTCGGACGAACTGCCAGCTCCCGACTGTGGAGCCAGTCCCACGGGGCTATTGGACATTGTGGGCCATTCAATAGACAGGCACACACGCACACCCCACACACACACACTGCCAGAAAAGGGAAGACACACAATGAGGAAGAAATAAGTAACCAAGTACTATTACCAGACAGCTCTATCGAGCTCTAACTCTGCTAATTGTAAGCCTCTCTAACTGCATTTTTCTACAAGAAATTAGGCTGCCAATTATCTAATTAATATGGAAATATAATAATATATTTAATATAAAATATATACAAAAAATATTAACAATTATGAATACTTTATAAAGCTGTCAAGCCACAAATCATGGTTAAATGACATATAACCAAGTACTTAGTACAAAGTATTACCAGACAACTCTATCGAAACTCAGCTAATTGTGGTTCACTTACTCAATTTTTCTACAAGAAATTAGGCTTCCAATTATCTAATTAATATTTAAATATAGTAATTTATTTAAAATAAAATATATAAAAAATATATAAGTAATCATAAAATTAAGAATATTAAATAAAGATGTAAAGCCACAAATCATAGCTCATAGCAAATCATAACACTTTACTACGGAAGGCCAGAAGAGCTCTTAGAGGTCGCCTCGTTAAAGGCTTTTCCTCTGCTTAATTTTACCTTAGTTTTGTGCAGCTTCCCCTGATTTCTCGCAGTGCACACACACTTGTAGTAGGCAGGCCACTCGAACTGCCTGGGCTTTTGTCTCTGGGCCGAGTTCTGCTCTCTCTCTCTTGGCCCTAACTGCCCACAGGTAGCCACAAGGCAGAAGTTTTTCTCTGTTTTTTTTTTGTTGCCTTGGCCCGACGGACAAGTTAACGGAAGCCGGCAATTTAGCTGCTAAAAAGGCCGAGGCCAAGGAATTGGCAAGGGTCCCCGTGGGAGGCCGCAGCGATTGAAAAATCAGTGAGGGCTTTAAGCTGTGGCTGGGGTGACTTTCAACTGGCTTTCCAAAATCAAATAATTGTAATCTTTGCGAATATAAGCAGGTAATTGGAGAGAGGCCTTAAATCAAATAATAGACATTATCTACAGGTGACTGGGTTAAAGCTAATACTAATTGTAGTTAGTTTCCAGTCTCCATTTCCCCATTTTCCAGGTGGCATTACGCCGCACAGCAGCCATTATTTTGGAACTTTCCTCATTTTGCCTCTGTCGTAATTTGCGCGCTTTGTTTTAATTAAAATTCAAATGCGTTGCAATTTCATTAATTACCAGGCACACTCGCACACCCTCACACACACACACACACACACAGGCAGGCAGGACTAGACATAGACATAGGAAAATGTTGCTGCTGTTGCTGCTGCCACTTGCAGCCATTTTACAGTCGGCAGGCTTTTGAAAATGGCGCTGACGTGACTCGCCTCGAGTTCGTTGTGTGCCTGCACTGCCAGAAAAATTGGTTATTTAAATTTTCTAAACTGGTACACTCTTTTGCCTATTTTCATATATAGTTTATACATTTTTTTGGGATTTCTTTTGAGGTAAAATTGAACCTTTCGGTTGAATCTTTTTTTTTCCTTTAACTACAACATTCAGCTGGCCAACCTTTAACTTGGGAATTTTAGGGCAACCAAAGCTTTGAGTGAGCCTTGTAGCTTTATTTAAACTGGCACATTTTTTATCATATTTTCATATATAGTTTAGACATTTTTTTGGGATTTCTTTTGAGGTAAGACTACTCGAATCTTTTTAAATTCAGTTTAACCTTTTTTTCTCCTTTAACTGATGTTGTAGTAGCTGGCCAACCTCTAGCTTGGGAATTTTAGGGCAACACCAGCTTTAAGTGAGCCCTGTAGCTTTATTTTTTGGCTCAAAAACTTCTATGACAGACTTTTGATACATAAATATTAAGGTTAATTATATAAATAATTATAAATATATATGTAGAAGTTTCTCTTTGCTTTATATCTAAACTATACCCCATTTTCTTTGAGTGCTTTGATGTTGCTGCTGGCCATTGCATGCCAGGAGCGAAGCGAACCGTGAAAGCAAACGCATTCCCATCAACGAAGAGGGGTGCCTCCTCCCTGCACCCCCTGCTTACCCCTAGAGCGGTGAACCGCATTCGCACGGAGTGTGTCCGGCAATTTCACCCTGGTCGCCAGTGTGTGTGTGCGAGTGTGTGCGTCAGTCAACAATTCAATTAACGTGTTGATGATTTTGTGGCATGCAACATGGCGAAGCCAACGAGTTGCAAATGCGTCCGAGAACCCGTACCCGCTCCCCATCCCCACCATCTCTCCTCTAGAGTTTAATGAGCGATTGATTGCCCCTCCCCCGCCCTGGCTGCAGCAATTTGTCAATTAGTTTGCCAATTGTTGGCAACACTTTTCACTTTCCAGCGAAGGACTCTCCCGCCTCCCAGTCCGCCTCCGCCTCCTAGTCCGCCTCCGATTCCGATTCCGAGGAAGCCGCAATTAAACAAATGCCGAGGCTCGGCTCGGCTCCTGCCATGGCCAGCGGCAGGAATGCTTAACACTTTCAATTAAAGGCATTAATTTTATGGGATTATGCCCGTAGATACTCGGGACTCGGGAGTCGGGGGCAGTGTCCCGTTTCGCCCTCGTCGTCGTCGCATATCAAATTTAATTTGCTCATTTGCCCTAAGAGCTTTTAATGTGTCCTGGGTGGCCCAGGCCCAGGCCCAGCAGCCGCCCCCCTGGATGGCCTCCCCCCTGGATGGCAGTGCGTGCCTTACCTAGCAAAAATGCGCCCCTAATTAAATTCAATATTAAATTGAGCAAAACGCAATTAACTCAAAAGGCGCACACCGAGCAGACGGCAGACGGCAGATGACGATGGCTATGCCGGCAACCGGCAACTGGCAACTGGCAGCGAGCCAGGTTCATAGGCCAGGGCATCCCCATCTTTATCGCCCAGGCTATAGTCATTCCCATTCCCAGTCCCAGTCCCTTTCCTTTCAGTGGCAGACACACAGCCAAGGTCAATAGACTAATAACTAAAGTAATGCCAACTTAAAACAATTTTAATTGTTATATTCCCCACAAAAATATGTTTTATTCCTTCACAAATCTCTCCCAATTTAATTACCACACATTAATTGCTTTATTTGGCTTAAGCTCAGATTTTTCTAGAATTTTTTAGAGCTATTTTAGCGACCACAGGTGTGCCCGATGCCTAAGCATAACGTATACGCAGCGTTCGCCGCACAGACTGTGATTTGGCGCACAGATACTGCGAAATTAGGGGAGAATGAGCGGGGAAGGGGTAATATAGATGGGGGGTGAAGATAAAGGGGAAGGGGAGACACAACCTGGGTGGCGGCCATAGCCACAATTGGCAGGCAACTCTTTGTGGGCCCAATCAAAATATCGATAAGAATAATAAACACACAGGGAAACTATTAAAGGGGTTTTATTAATAATAATTAACTAATTCACGGGTTAATTAAAGATAATCTAGAGGTTGGAATATCTGAGAATTCAAATAACTCAGGTAACATAGAGTCCGGGTAAATAAACCCACCATTTAAGGTCTATTACTTGCAACACCTGTTCCTGGCTTGGGCCTCAAGTGTGACACCCACTGTGCCACCTTAACCGCCTCCTTACACCTCTTTACCCCTCTTTACCTCTGCTAACCCCTCTTTACCCTCTCTACCCCTCTTAACCTCTCACTCCCCTCAATTCAGTCGTCAGCCGTGTTTATGAGCCGCTGACTAACTCCACGGGCCGTTTTGGCTGCCGTTTGTTGCCCTTGTGGGCGTCGGAACTAAATCGAAGGACAACACAGCCGGCCACATAGATAACAATTAACAAGGTTGGCCAGTTGGCCAGTTTGCCAGTTAGCCAGGTTCCCAGTTGCCAGTTGCCCCTCCTTTGGGAGCTGCCTAACCCCCTAAACCCACGCCGCTGCCTCATTGTTCAAAAGCGACTACTGTCCATGCTACTACTGCTGCTGTTGCTGCTACTGCTGCTGCTACTGCTACTGCTGCTGTTGCTACTGCTGCTACTGCTGCTGCTGCTATATCTACAGTTACTGCTACTGTGTAACCCGCCGGCTACGTTTTGGCAATCTTAGATGTCGGCAAACATTTCGTGTGCGTGTTGCTCCTCTCGGCCAGGCCAGCAGCCAGCCAGCCATGTGGAAGCACTGTGAGAAATGCCAGTGGGGTTTAAGAGAAATGGGAGAAATTCCAGTAGGGACTAAAAGGAAGATCTATGGGATCTAAGGAGGCAGATCTGCTGATCCTTGAGAACTACAGTTGGAGAGAGGCCCCCTTGAGTGGCTCTGAAAGTAAAGGCTGTTGCTCTTCCCTAAACCCATTGCAGTGTCTCTTTACTAATTATTTCATATATTTTATTGTTTAATTAATGAATCCAGGCACTCTTCAGTGTTTTCTTTAAGTGTGGCTTGATCTGGTGATGTGTGCCAGCGATAGCGCAGTGAGTGCAGCCCAGAAGCGACTCTGCCGACACATACAAAGCGAAATTAATGTCTGTTAATGTTTTGTAGCCATGTTCCAACCGCTTGGCCCCTTTCCTAGCCCCTCTGGCCTACCTTTCCCCCCTGCCCCGCCCTTAATCCGCTCACAGAGCCACCGAAGCAAGCAACCAAAACTTTAGCTGCAGCAGCCAAAGTGCTTAATGTTTCATAACACAACTGGGGAAGTGAGGAGGTGAGGAATTGAGGAAGTGAGGAAGTGAGGCATTGAGGAATTGAGGTATTGAGGAACTCAGGCACTGACGAACTGAGGGAATGAACTGGAATTGGCTTCAGGGAGGACTGCAGCTCATGGCGGCTTGGGGTTAAGCAGGAGCTGAGCTGGGGTTAAGAGCAAAACAGATCAAATGCCTTTGCCTCCTTCGCTTGGCCTTCTGCAAGTACTCAGGCCTAAGGGGTTAAGGCAGGACCAATAACCCAACAGATTTCCATGTCCTTTTGTATTTACAAATCATTAACTAGCCACCAAGGCATGGAAATTAATATATAGCTACTAAGCCAGGTCAGAAGTCTCCTTGAAACCAGGGAACCTTGTCTCGGTTTTCAGGGCAATTAGTGCTAGGGGTCTTCCTTTAAGGAAACCATCTTAAAAAAAGGAATCAGCTCTTAATGATTAACTAATATCTGCTAAAGACACCAAGTAATGCCAAGTAATGCTCCATCAAACATCAAAGATCCCGAGGACGCTCCCTCTTGGCGATGCCCCTTCCATCTCCCCCCGGAGGAGCCACTCTGGAGGCGGGGTTCCATGCATATTCATTGACCACCCGCACTTGGCACGTTCCGCAGCGGACAGGGTCCAGAGATATAGGTAGATATATAGATATATATGCGGATATGTCGGGGCACGTAGCGGTGGGAGTTGCTGTGGCAAAATGCTCAACTCAATTGCAATTACGGGAAACGTTAGCTTATAATTTGATTAAACTTTTCAATTACAATATGCAATGAAGTTGCTCAGGCACAAGGGCGTGCCGCCAAAGGGGGCGTGGCCGAGACGGGGACGGAGACGGGGACTGACTGCCCGGACTGCTAATTCCCACAATTACAATTTGCTGGCAAGGCAATCGGGAGCAAGACCCACTCCCAGACCTCCCAGGCAGCAGCAGCTCCCAGACCGTGGCGAAAATGGGGGAAAAAAAGTAAAATAAAGTTGCGAGGATTAGACCTGGAGCTGGAGAGGCACTAGTGGATACACTAACCGGGGACAAAATACCAAATCGAAGGCATCTCTGATGACAAGCTGAAGTACCCGCTTCGGAGGGGGAGTACAGGGTATCTTAGATAAAGTTGCACCTGCCGCAGGTCCAGGGTTTGGTAGGAGGGCCTGGCCAAGAGGCTTGGCCCTGAGCCAAGGCTTCAGCGCTCCAGAAGGGAGCATATGCCAAGGCCTAGACCTGCCTCTAGGCCGACTCGGCTCGGCTCCCCCTCTCTCTCTCAGTGTGTGTGATTCCCCCCAGCTGCCGATGTCTGCCTGTGGTTCATAATCTTAAATTGCCAGGACGGGACCGAGGCCAGGTTCAGGTTCGGCCCGGCTTGGCTGGAACCCTGCCACGTACGTGCTCATGTGTGCAATGCGATAGAATTTCCCCGACCGCCGTTGCTGCAGGTTAATCTAAATTAGTAAAATACACACGCGGAGGCATCGGGTTTAACCAACTCAAAGGTAAATAGACAACGTCACCGTCGCGACGTCGTTGCAGCATCATCGGTGGCAACAACAACAACAACAACAACAACAACAACAACGGCACCGTCAAGCGTCGACAACTCTTCAGTTTGTTTGTTGCCGCTCCTGCCTGCCCCTCGGCTGCGGTTGTGGATGCAAATGGGACTGGGACTGGGACTGGGACTGGTACTGAGGCTGAGGCGGAGGCTGCCTTGCCATCGTCATGCAAAAACCAAAGTAAACTTTAAACAAAACTTGGCACAAAGCAGCCTGACGTTGCGGGCTATTTGTTGCCAGAGATGCTGCCCCGCCGCAAGGTTGACAGGAAGCCGTGACTTCGGGAAGAACTGGCAAGTGTGGCTAGCAATATACCATAGAGAACTCAGTGACACGCAGAGGTTTCTCCAGGACCCCAATAAGCATAATTAATCAAGGAAATGTATAGAACTTAGGGAGAAACCTAAATAACTAAGAATCTCTCTAAAAGCCCTGTAATTCCCAAGTGGTTCCGGCTAACTGAGATCACTAACGTGCCCCTTGACTTCAGGAAGAGCTGGCAAGTGTGGCTAGCAACTATAGGGAAATCAGTGATAAGCCAAGACCCCAAAGAGCATAATTGATCAAGGAAATTTATAGTATTTAAGGAGAAATCTCTCTAAAGGCCCTGTAATTCCCAAGCAATTCTGGCTAGCTGAGATCACAAACGTGCCCCTTGACATGAGAGACAGGAAACCGTGACTTCGGGAAGAACTGGCAAGTGTGGCTAGCAACTGTAGAGAAATCAGTGATACGCCAAGACTCCAGAATGCATAATTAATCAAGAAAATATATAAAACTTATTGAGAAACGTAAATAACTTAGAAACCTCGCTAAAAACCCTGTAATTCCCAATCGGTTCGAGCTAGCTGAGATCACTAACCTGCCCCTTGACCTGACTTCGGGAAGAAGTCATAGAAGTATAGGAAAATCAGTGATACGCCAAGACACCAGGAAGCCTAATTAATCAAGGAAATGTATATAACTTAAAAAGAAATCTAAATAACTGAGAAACCTCGCTAAAAACCCTTTAATTCCCAACCTGTTCCGGCTAGCTGAGATCACTAACGTGCCCCTTGACTTCAGAGACCCCATTGACTTTCCTGCCCAAGTTAAAGACCAAAATTAAGCAGTATTATTACTATTAAACAGTAAATATTGGACTTCTAGGAGTCTAGGAGGGGGAGGAGTCACCCCATTACGTGCTGACCTTCGGTGGGAAATCACTGTTCCCAGTGAGCAGTCACGGCCTGGCCCCGCTCCCACCTACTTTAAGCCGCTTTGCTTTCACAATCACGTTACAATAACAATCGCAGTGTCAGCTCGTGACTGCGGTCCCCTTCCGAAAATCCGCTCCCCCCCTAGGCATCTCTATTCGCCTTTTCCCCCCTTTTTTTTTTATATTTTTTTTTGCCTTTGCAGTCAGCGGGCAACGAGCATAAGAGGATTTTCATTAAAGCGCATAAAAATGCTCCCCTCCTGCGGCAGTTGCCATTCTCCTCCTGATTCTCCTCTGTGGGATGCCGATACATCCAGGAGGGGAGAGAGAGACACACAGAGCGACACAGAGAGAGACAGGGAGAGGGACTCAGAGAGAGACAGGTAGAGGGACTCAGAGAGAGATAGGGAGAGGGACTCAGAGAGAGAGAGAGGCCCAAAAGCAGGGAACAACTTCTATGTGTGCAAGCAGGAGGCACTCGACGCGACTTTCGACTTCAGCCGCAGCTTCACTTCAGCCGGAAATAGGCGGGGGCAGCGGGGGGAGCAGCGGGCGCTGCCTTGGCCTTTGGCCCCCCTCCCTCCCACCTACACCCCCCAAACCGCACTCCTTAGTCACCACTTGTTTGTCCCAGAAACGCAGCCAAAGGTAAACAGAGCTTCAGAGGCTGCACGGCCAGAAAAGGGGGGTTACTTCAGGCCTTCAGATATCTGTAGAGATCTGTCTATATATATGCCAGATCTAGTCCAGGCTGCTCCCCTCTATGCCTTGCCAGGAGCGGATCGGAGTAATAGATGTCGCAGATTAGTGGCAGCTTGCTGCGCCCCTGGAGTTGCAGTCGCTGTCATTAAAAGTGTAATAAATATGAGGCACCATGAGGCGGCTTGCCACTGCAACAAGCCGAGGCAGAGACCCAGACCGAGGCAAAGTCAAGTACATCGTACGCTGTAGTATCACTTGCACGTACTTGCCACTCGAGATCCAAGCTGGGAGCTGCCACTGCCACTGCTCCTGCATCCGCTGCTGGCTCCTCTCTCCTCTCCAGCGGCTGTTTTGGCCACGATTGCCCTTTGGGCCAGGCCGTAGACAGCTTGTCAGCGGCTCGTCTTGGCGGGGCAGCAGCCCCCCCGCTGGAGCAAGACTTCTGCTTGACCTACGGGCTGGATGGAGCCCCGCATTATGTCCAGTCGGCTGAGCCGGGGACTGGGGACGGGACTGGGGACAATCACTTGAGTGCCGCCGCACTTTGCATAAAATTAATATCGAGCCCCGCAGTCAGGCTTCTGTCGGGGATGAGGGGGATGCTGGGTTGGGGGGAGGGCTTCCGCCAGTTCATTGCGAGTGTTTCAACGGCCGCCACATCCACATCCGTCCATCCGTCCGTCCAGAGGCCTCCCCTTCCTTTGGAGTCTTCTATGTTTTTTTCCCGTTTGTCCGCTCGCATAATTCGCTTCTTTCGCTTTTTGTGTTAACTTTGCCATTTCAAATATTTAATTTTAAAAAATAATTTATTCATTTCCGGCCAAGCGGGAGGCCTTCCTGTTGATGACTTGCCTTGGCTCCGCGACCGCAATGCCATTTGCTTTGTTCCGCGGGGGGTGTGGGGACGGGGGTAGGAAGTGGAAATGGTTATGGAAATGGAAACCGAAACCGAAACGAAACCGAAACCGAAAGCGAACTGTAATCAAAGCCTGGCCATTGATGTCCTCTCAGCCAGGAGTCCGGCAGCTGTCCGAAGGATAGAATCCCATCCCATTGGCAATATGAATTCCAATAAGGAGAGATATTGGACTCAATAAGCTGTGTGTTTGCTCAGGGAGAAGATCTACTAAACAATTGTTATATATAATAGATAGAAATCACTTTGTTTTTACTATTTTTCTCTACCAAAAGTAACCCTGGAAATGCCCCGCAGAATGTCATAACCGCAACGACATTAAATCTGCGTGTTAACAACTATGTTTAAGCCTCCAGGCGTGGCCTGGCCAGGCAGGTATTTAAATTACATTAAATACTGTTTCTGCCATGGAAAATTCCTCTGGAAATCAATCAAAAAGGTGGCCAGGACTCTCCAGCAGACAGGTGATTAATGCCATCGCTTTAAGCCGGAGAGAGTTGGGGGAAATCTTTCGTTAGAATGTGCTCGATGGGTTAAACCGTAAAAATCACTCATACGCCATGTGCGACGGCATTCTGAAATATGCACACACTTAACTGCAGCGAAATCAACCGAAAATTGATTGCACTCATTTGTGCTCAGCTTAAAAATGCATTCGACTTAATTATGGCGTATAAATTTCAGGCCCCAGCCAGCTCCCAGCTACCCCAGCTAACCAGGTTTACTCCTCCCAATCCGGATCCGAATCCGAATCCGAAGCCGATTCCGAATCCCAGTCGGAATCCAATCAGCAGCCGTCGCTGTTGTTGCTGCAGTTAATTGTGCGGCTTTTTTGGCTTGGAAATCGGAGTGAATCGCAATGAATCGCAATGAATCGCAATGAATCGAAATGAATCGCAATGAATCGCAATGAATCTCGCAATGAATCGCTGTGAATCGCAATGAATCGCAGTGAATCGCAATGAATCGTAATGAATCCCCCTTCCGAGGGAGTTTCTGACTCCGAGTAGGACCCACTTTAATAGGTCTAAGGGAGAAATGAACAAGTTTTGGGTATTGCCTACTTATGATGGGCATTAATACCTTTCCCCTGCTCCGCTCAAATGCATTTACCGAAAATGTAATTACGAAATCGCAATGAATCGCAATGAATCCCAATGAATCGCAATGAATCCCACTGAATCCCAATGAATCGCAATGAATCCAAATGAATCGCAATGAATCCCTATGAAGGGGTCTTCCCTGGGAGTATCTGACTCCGAGTAGAACCCAATTTAATAGGTCTGAGGGAGAAATGAACAAGTTTTGGGTATTGCCTACTTATAATGGGCATTAATACCTCTCCCCTGCTTAAATGCATTTACCGAAAATGTAATTACGAAAATGTATTCCTAGACACGTTTTTGGCATTGTGGCTTTTCGATTTTCCGGCTCGCTCCCTCGCAGTGGAAAATGTTGGAAAATGCTGACAATTAACGATTTAAATTGCGTATACGCCGCATCGGCCGCGGGCAGAAGTAAAAGCATTTTAAAAGTATTCATTTGAATGAAATGCTTTCTCTCCGCTTCGGCCTGGCTAATAATAACTTTATGTGAGTGGAATCAACAACAAATGGGCCGTGCAACATTTTAATGAAGTCAAAAATATGTGAGATTTTATTAGTGCATTTTATTGTTTAAACATGCTCGCTGGTTCGCATGTGGGTGGCTTAGTTTTCCCGCTTTAACGCCCGCCCCCCTGCGGTCATAAATAATGCGTAATGAACCGGGGCCTCTGAGCGGGGGGGCGGCGTCAGAGTAAATCACTTTGTTAAGCTTTTTCAAAGTGTTTTTTTGCGAATTTTACAAAGTACCCTGGAAGCCAGTCGCTTTGCGGGGTATATGAGTCCATATTAAACTAGATTTTTGCCAGTTTTAGTTTCTAATTTTACTTTAAATAGTTAATTATATATAATATATAATTATATATAATTTTTTTAAATTTATAACAGGGTAACTTAAGTGCCATCATCTGTCCTTTACTTTATTTTATGTAAAATGTTGAGCACTTTGCCGCGTGCATATGAGGTTTATATATTGTATTTTTTTTAATTAGCCTGCATTTTATGGCAACTCCCCTCCCTCTCCTCTCTCCCAAACCGCCTCTAATGAGATGGAAAAGCAGGGGGGGAAGGGAGGGTGCTGCCACAACAATACATCATTTAAGCCTTCATTAGTTTATCGGCCAACGGCAACTGTTGGGTTGAAAGTTATTAGCGACAGTTTAAAATGAAATTGGCCCGGAGTTTTATTCTCCCGATTTTAATTTATTTATTTTTTCCCAGCTCTGCCGTCGCCGTGTCGTCGCCGCTGCTCGCTTGTTAGCATATTCATTTGAAAGTTAATGAACTCGTCAATTAATTTTCCATTGTTTGACCAGCCGCCGGGCAATGACAAATAATTCAAAATTAATATCCCGCGGCCCTCTTGCTTTTGGGAGGGGATTGGGGGGAGAGGGTTTAAGGTAAGCGGGCCTAAGGAGAGAGGGCTTAAATCATTCACGCCTGGAGAAGTATTTCCCCAAGACCAAGATTAATTTATCATCATCGAGGGGGGAGCCACAGGTAAATACAGTTCAAGTTAGTTGGAGAGCTTAATTACTTGATGTGGGGTTTTGAGATAGTTCTTATAGAGTAAGAACCCTATTAGAACCAGCCTTAATAAATGTATTAAATTCTTAATAAATGTATTAGAAAGAAAGAAATGTATTAAAAATACAGTTGAAGTTAGTTATAGAGCTTAATTATTTGATGTGGGGTTTTGAGATAGAAGTAGCTTAATTCTTAATAAATTTATTAGAAAGAAATAAATGTATTAGAAATAAATAAATGTATTTGAAATACAGTTGAAGTTAGTTGGAGAGCTTAATTATTTTATATAGGGTTTTGAGATAGTTCTTATAGAGTAAGAACCCCATCAGAACCAGCTTAATTCTTAATAAATTTATTAAAAATAAATAAATGTATTAGAAAGAAATAAATGTATTAGAAATACAGTTGAAATTAGTTAAAGAGCTTAATTATTCAATGTGGAGTTTTCAGATAGTTCTTATAGAGTAAGAACCATATTAGAACCATCCTTAATAAATGTATTAAATTCTTAATAAATGTATTAGAATGAAATAAATGAATTAGAAATACAGTTGAAATTATTTGGAGAGCTTAATTATATGATGTGGGGTTTTGAGATAGTTCTTATAGAGTAAGAACCCCATCAGAACCAGCCTTAATAAATGTATTAAATTCTTAATAAATTTATTAGAAAGAAATAAATGTATTAGAAAGAAATAAATGTATTAGAAATACAGTTTAAATTAGTTGAAGAGCTTAATTATTTAATGTGGGATTTTGAAATAGTTTCTATAGAGTTCTTACTCTATCTAATTCTTAATAAATTTATTAAAAACTCCAAAATGATATAAAGTAAGTACTAAACTTAAGCGGAAGTCTGTGTGAAGTTTCCTTAGCTATGTCCAGGTTATATCTGAGGGTTTTCCAGGTATAAGTACCTATCAGAACTTATATTTGAGAGTTTTCCAGGTATTTGTGATACCCAGAACCCCCTTAAAAATCTAAATATTTAGCCAGCAGACGAACTGGGTCTCTCCACCGCAGAGTAATTCGGAAAGGAGCTCCAGAGCTCCAGTCATGGTTGCTCCTCAATCACATACTCCGGCCTGGTTATCTAGCCCTCTCTCTTGCTCCCCTCTAGCGCTCTCTCTCTCTCTCTCTCTCTGGAGCCCCCTTCCCCTATGAAAACCACGCAATTTGCTACACTTTTAACACTTGCACGGCTCAATGAAGTGCAACGAGACGCACTCAACTAACCGGGCCCCGCCAAAGCCGCCGCCCCTGGAACGCGCAGCAAAAGGCCCCAGAAAAATGAGGGAAAAGAGAGGGAGAGAAAGGGAGACAGAGAGACAGGGAGACAGGGAGACTGGGAGCAAGAGATAGAGGGGGGGACTAGAAGAAATGGAATCTGAAATGCTTTCCTTTTGGCGAAGCGAGCAAGCAATTCAAACCAACCGAAGGCCGCATGATTCTGCGGTTGCCCCACTCTCGGCATTCCGCCCCCCTCCCGCCAGCGCCCATGGTCAGTGTAATCGAATCTCTGCTTCCATTGCAGAGACTCGCTCCCCCCCTCTCTGTAGCCCCCTCTTGGCTGGCTTTTATTTGCCCGGCTTTTCATTTGGCAGTCAACGCTACGCTTTCGCGCTTTTCAACGTTAACGAGTACGTGCCGCAGTTTTAACTGCCTTTTACCCCCCTTACCCCCCCTCTCTTGGCTGGCAGGGGGGCCCTACGCCCCTGCCCTGGAGTGACCGGGAAAAAAAGGCGGCCTCAAATTGCAGCAAAGAAAGATACAGATGCAGATGCAGATGCAGATACAGATAGAGGGGCACAGGCAGATACAGATACAGATGCAGATACAGATGCAGATACAGATACAGATACAGAGGCAGCCACAGAAATGGGCCTAGAAGCAGAGAGAGAGAGAACTTTGCCATAAAACGGCGCCTGCCCCTCCTCCCCCCTTAAGTGTTTTGCGTTAAAAGTCCACATTAATACTGCATAGCAAACAAACATGGGGGAGAAATTATAAACTAAACCCAAAAACAAATTCGAATTGAAAGTAATTAACACTTGTGAGCGAGGGCAGGGGCGGGGGCAGGGGCAGACAGACAGGCAACAAATCGCTGCAACTTATTAACAGTCTCCCCTTCCCCCTTCCCGCCACCACAGCCATTTCCACTGCCATTTCCACTTCCATTTCCACTTCCAGAGGCAAAAAGGGCCATCAAAACGCAGCCTGGAAATTAATTTGTGTGCGTGCCTGCCAGGGGGGGACTCCCCGCTGGGGAGTACGCTGTACGTGGGCTGGTGGCACCCCCCCCCCCCCCCCCCCCCCCCCCCCCCCCCCA
>VNKC01004224.1:0-17760 GCA_008042775.1 Drosophila pectinifera | reverse complement strand
CGGGGGCCCCCCCCCCCCCCCCCCACAGTCCCCACAGTCCCCAATCGAAGCCGAGCTACCTGGCCGAATAAAAGTTTTTAGCCCGACCAAAAGTTGGCATAAACATTATTTTTTAAGTTACTTGCAAGTGGATTCACTTAAAAGGGAAACTTTGGTGCAAGTATTAACTATTAACTGGGGGATCAGAGTTAGTGTAAGTGCTAAATTGCATAACAAAGTAATAGAGAGGCTAAAGTTAGTAAGGCTGATTATAGGAAGCATTTATTAGCAGCTCTTAAAGGAAGCAGTTTTCATCTACTAAATATCTCTTTAAATAAAAGTAATTCTACTGTAAAAGCTACCCACTAATTCTCCATTTTTGGCCCAACTCTGAGTGGGTTCTCTGCCTGTAATGGCCTCCCCCTCAGCCACCCCTGACCCCTCTAATTTCCCTCATTAACACACACTCTCTCGCAGCCAACCTGGCCACGACAAAATGCTTTAATAGTTTTTCCCTGCCTTTAATTTATGGGAACTTCCAAGACAGCTAACGAGGTGGCAGGGGGGGAGGGGTTCCACACATTGTAAGCGATTTGTCACCCCCCCTTCCTGCCCCCCCCTTCCTGCTGTGCCCCCAAATTTATTTGAATCGCAATGAAAATGGCTTTTAAATGAAGTTCTGTCTGAAAGGAAACCGAAAACTAACTAACCAAACATTATTCCAGGTTCCTTCCTGCCCTCGGCCACAGAGAGAGAAACAAGGGGGCACTTTAGGAGACAGTAAATGGCACAAAAGAGCCCCCCTGAAATAAAGGAAAATAAAGGAAAATAAAGGAAAACCCTTTAAAATAAATATCTATATATTGAAGACTTGCAACTGGCTTACTTTTGTTCTCTGCTGGGGAATACTCCTTGGGCAGAGTACCGGGTATGCCATGGTCTCTCTCTCTCTCTCTCTCTCGGTGCATGTGTAATCGCTGTTGTTGCGGCATAGAACAAAGCATTTGGCAATTAAAATACCGCCGGACGGCGGCTTTTCCCAGGTGGCCACAGGTGGGCAGTGGCGGCGGCCCGTAGACCGTAGACCGCAGGAAAAGCAGGTCGCTCTGGGGCTGAGAAATTGCATTTTCATTGACTCAATTGGGCAAGTGCGCAGCTGAGATATTGGGCGAGCAGCGCCGCAAATGCCGCAGGAAAATGCCGCTGAAAAGGGGGGGAAGTGGGGGAAAATGGGGGGAAATAGGGGGGGAAGAGGCAGCATAAGTCAGCACTAATTGCAATTTGCAGATAAACACGGACAGACTCCGGCACAAACGGAACTTTGCCATTTTCCAACCCAAAGAGAGTGAGCTTTTTTTTAGTTTCTCCGCTGAATGCTGAATGGAAGGAGCCAAGTGAATGACGGCTTAAATGAATGAATGAGTGCACTGAAAACACTCACAGCGAGTTTTCTTTTAAAGCTTTTCCCTGACAGCACAGCCTGACTGTGAGTAGGAATTATTTTAAGAGTGCAGCTGCTGGCAAAATCCAATTCCAGAGCTCAGTGCCAGCGACAAGCCAAAGGATGGCGAATAATTAGAGCATTTTGAAGCAAAAAAAAACCTTGTATCTCTAAACATATATATTGATTGGGTTTTTCCCAAGTCGAATTTTAGTTTTCGTGACTGGGACTCAGGGTCAAGCCGCAACACGAATATAATCAGACTCAAAGTACCCCTGAGTGCAGTACTCATTCACATGAATCAAGTCTATAATTTGCCTGTTTCCCACGAGGCATTATAGTGAATCATCTGCCCGATGCACTTTATATTGCCAAGAATTGCATGTAAATTGGTTAAAAAAAACAAGAAAGCCAGCAGCTGAGGCAGAACTTGTACCAAAAACCAGGACCAGGCCCAAACAATATAAAAGCAAACAAGACGAAAGGCAAAGAAAACAAAGCACATTCAGGGAAAATAAAGAAAAGCGAAATAAATTTCTCTCTTTTAGAAGGAAAAGCGAAACGAAATTAATTGAAATATGCTGGTGTACAGGGAACCCAGAGATACAGTGATAACTCATACAGCAGCCACAGATTCGAGGGAGGAATCAGGAACATTAAAAGCCTGGTTTCCTCTAGGAAAAGTATACATAGTATATATTATATATTATAGTATAAAAGTATATATATATATATATAGACCTCAAATCACTTCCCTTAATTGCTTAATTTCAAGTACCTCAACTTGGCTAATAAATTGTAGACCAAAAGAAGCCATCAGATTTGGCCTGGCTAAGACTGAGATCATAAATAGCAATTTAAATTTTATAACGAAAACTAATTGGAGCAACATCAGCAGCGGCGGCGGGGCGATGACGACAGACCCCGAACGCTTTGAGCGAGCTCTTTGAAGTGTGCTCTTGGCTGCTGGTTCTGGCCAAAAGAAACACCCGAAATAGCCATAAAAACATGACTCGATGCGGTGGTCAACCACTTCCACCTCGGCCGATACCACTTCCATATGCGAGCCCCGAGCAGTTTGCGTGGGCCAAAGCCATAGCCAATTCAGATCTTTGCTCTAAAAGGAACCTGGCCAAATCGGAGGGGCCCATAAATATGGCCCAATCACTATTTGTCTCCCCGTTATTGTGTTTAGTTTTGTAAAACTCAACAACTTGACACTGTCAGCGAGTTGGTTTTTAGCAGCTTCGATATTGCTTAGCCATTAATCTTGGCCATATATTTTAGCCGCTCCTCTCTCCCTGGTACGGGTCAAGTTCTAGCCTCAAAGTTGCCTCTGTTCTTGGCTCTTTAGGGGGGCGTGGCAGCTACCGACGCGAATCGCTGGCGCTGCTGGTGCAAAATGCTTGCGCAAATTAAAAAGTAATTGCCTGAGAAAAGTCTCAGGAGCAGAAGAAGAGCGGAATATGCAACAAACAGCCAGGGAAGAATGCAGCCAGTCGGGGGGGAGTCCGGGTCTGAAAGGGGAGCTGCCTCGCTGCCTCGAGTTGCTAGCTGAAAGCCAAAAAGTCATCAACTTGTCGTTGTTTTTCGGCCAACAATACAGCCCAAGTTGCAGGGTGTTGCAGGCCAAGTTCGAGGGCCTGGCCCGGGGGAGCAATTAAATAGAGGGAAAAGTGATGAATCAAGCGGTTCGAAAGCTGGAGAAGCCATTAGTCGAGGAGACCCAGGCTCTCCAGATGGAAGGAATCCCCAGAGGGATGCCAACGCCAGTCTTCAGTGTCAATTTATATAGAATTCAATGGGGTTAGGTTAGCTCTATACTAGATATTTCCAACCATACTCATCAGTACCCTCTTGTGGCTTTAAATATGAACTTATATACCCAGCCAGCCCCTGCTCCTCTGGATATTGTTTCTAAATTGTATTCCTCCTTTGGGATAAAACTAAAACTTGACAAAAAAGCTCAAATTCCAAGTGTACGTGCCTGGCCTTGTTAATTCCATTTGAGCCCAATTGTTTTGACCCAAAGCATTCTGGCTTTGAGCTCCAATTAGGTGAATCCTTTTGTGCATTCCACTGAGGCGTACTATTTAAAACTCGCATGTTAAGGACATTCAAGGATTCACAAAGTGGGCAATTCGGTGCTATTAGGGGATTCCCCCTCGACATGTCCAGCTGCCCAGCTGCATGCAAATGAAGTACAGTCTCGAGTCCTGCCACTACACAAAGGACACTCATTATGCGCTGTCCTCGCTGGGTTTTTTCCCTCCCCAAGGATTATTTTTCGCCGCTGCAAACTTCTGCAAAAAATTGCAGCAAAGCCAGCGAAACAACAAGCAAATCCAACCAAATGGAAGCTGCCACCGTTTTATCACATTGACACGCCAGCCTGGATCCTGGAGCCTGGAGTCCCTCCCTCTCCCCCGCAGGACACAGGCTGGAGGATGCAGGATGTTGTGGTTATGCAATAAAATGTAGCATTTGGAGTTCGGGTTCGAGGTCTCCAGCTCTAGGAGTCCTGAGAGCTCCGAGATCCGTGCTCCCTGCTCCGTGTTGCATGTTGCATGTTGTGTATTTGCCACAATATAGCTGCCAACCACTAGGTAACTCCTGTTATTACTGCCACTGTGGCAGCAACTGTTTCACAGGCACTGCGAGAAAATCCCAATAATATAGGATTCTAGACGAAACTCATTGAAACAAAAAAACTCATTTAATCGTGAATATCAGCATTTTGCAGCTAGAACCCCTTGAGAATTCTAGTGCAACGCAACTGCTAAGTACTTCAAAGGCCTCTTTAATGCCTGACTCCTCTTTCTCGCTCTAGAGGTCTAATACCAACCTAATCTATTAAGTAATTATAATAATAATATACTATTATAATAATAAATAATAATAATCGCTCTAAAGCGCTAATCCCAACCTAATATATTAAGTAAGTATATTGATATCTGTACTATTATAATAATTTATATTAATAAATAATCAAACATCTTAAGTATATATAAAATTTTAAAAATTAAACTGGCATGATTACTTATTTTAAAATGAAAGCAAGTTGGATTGCCTGATTTTCTTTTTCCTATAAAGGCATTTTTAATAACTCTATTTCAACATTATAATGATAATTATACTATTATAATAATTTATAATAATTAATAATCAAACATCTTGAATATATATAAAATTTTAAAAATTAAACTGGCATAATTACTTATTTTAAAATGAAAGCAAGTTAGATTGCCTGGCTCCTCTTTTTCGCTTTAAAGCTCTGATCCCAACCCAATCTATTAAGTAATAATAAAAATAATTATAGTAATATAATACTATGTAATAATAAATATAATATTATATATACATAATATATATAAATTAATAATAATAATCAAAGTATTAAGTATATATAAAATATTATAAATTAAACTGGCATAATTACTGGTTTTAAAATGAGGAGGAAGTTAGATTGCCTGATTTTCTTTTTCTTATAAGGGAGTTTTTAATATCTCTTTGTCACCGAATTCGTACTTGGGAATTTCAAGGCAACTTTTATTAAGAATAATACATAATCCAATTATAAATTGGATTTAAAAGCAATTAAATTAGTGGTAGTTTTAGCTAGTGTAAAATCAGAGTATTACAACATACTTTCGGTGAGTGCTCTGACACTGCAACTTAAGCAGCATGCTGCCACAATTTGTTGCAAGTCAGTTGCCGCAGCCCGGGACTCCTTCTCGGGGATTTCTGTATAAATTTGTAGCTCCGCTTGCTCACCCCCCGCACCACCCCCCTCTCCCGGACACGTTAAATGCGCACAGCTGCCGGGATTACCAGGCGGAATTTGCAAATGTAAACGCGGCGAATTAGTCGCGCCCCCGAACATTCCGAGCACCCCTCGCAACACCCTCGCACACACTCTGCCGTATCAGTGAGTGCGACAGAGAGGGATATAGAGATCGAGAGAGAGAGAGGGGGAGGGGAATAGTAAACATATGAAAATCACACACAAATAAATGTAATAAAGAAAGCGGCCTCTCAATGAGGGACGCCGGCAGCAGGACAATGTCCCCTTGGCTTGTTGGTTTCCCGTGTCACAGGCCCCTGTCCCTGTTCCTGCTCCTGCCACTCCCACCCCTGCCTCCGCCTCTACCTCTGGCACTGCCCTTGGTCCTGCAGTGCAGCCTGCCAAAAATTTAACAGATGTCTCGCATTAGATGCGCTTCACTCGACCCCAGAGACCCGCGAGCGGCAAGCCAATGAGCCACTGCGACCCTACAGTGGGCCAATTAAGCAGTTTGGACATAACAAAACCTAACACTAAAGTCCTTATAACTGTATTCCTTGTATTAACACTAAAGTCCATATGACTGTATTCCTTAATTGTAGAAAAATATCACACTTTTTCTAAGAGAGAGGTACGAACTCATCGATTGCAGCCTTGCCTGACCGCTGGAACCCTTTGGGAATTATAGAAAGCAGAGAGAACTTACTGATTAAGCTAATTCCAAGTCGATATAAGTTTCAAGGAGTGATTCAGATCTCCTTTTGGAAGTAAATACTTGATAATATTATACTGGAACCCTTTGGGAATTATAGAAAGCAGAGAAAACTTACTGAAAAAACTAATGCAAAGTCTGTATAAGCTTCAAGTAGTTTCCTTTTGCAAGTAACTAATTGATAATATCATACTTTTTCAAGAGAAAAGCTCTCAACTGATTGATTACAGCCTCGCCTAGCTGCTCGAACCCTTTGGGAATTATAGAAAGCAGAGAAAACTTTCTGGAAAAGCTAATGCAAAGTCTGTATAAGTTTCAAGGAGTGATTCAGACCTCCTTTTGTACGTTATTACTAGATAATATCACACTTTTTCAAGAGAAAAGGTCTCAACTGATTGATTGCATCCCCGCCTGAGTGTTCGAACCCTTTGGGAATTATATAGCGTTGTACTTATTGAAAAAGCTTATGCAAAGTCAGTATAACTTGTATATTTACCAATTTAAAGTCAGTATAACTTGAATTTTTACCAATTTAAAGTCTTGTATTTAAAGTAAACTTGTATATTTACCAATTGAAATATACTTTCACCCGCCAAACAATAAATGATAATTTTTACAGGCCATTTCCTAAATACGCCCCACTGTGCCAGTGCGGGTGGATGGACACGGGGACACGGGGGAATGGGATCGATTTCTCGGCTCGCTCGCAAACTGCGACCGGCGACCGGCAACCGGGGAACGGCAAACGGAATCGAAACAAATCGTCGGCGAATAAAGCAAATCTAAATATTAATGTGCGACCCAATGAGTTGGAAGCGGTGGCGGGCGCTGGAGGGGATTGGATTGCGCTCGGGGAGCGCGAGATAAGCCACAGGACAGGACAGGAGAGGACAGCAGGTAGCAGAAGGACTCGCTCCAGTCTCTCCTTCAATGTTTACTCTATCCTTGCTGCTATTTGTCCTGGCAACATGATTTTGCCCTGCCCATAGGGGGGATTCCTTTACTATAGTCGGATTCCTTTATACAAGTCTCAAATTATAATATAAATACAAATGTATTGATAAAGGTTTGATATTTATTTGAGAAACCCGAAGATAAAGAGCTTCATTATATTTAAACACCCAGAAAACCCCACTTATTATGACTCTAATTATATTTCAATTATTTTAAGTCAGAACTCCCGGGTTCGGTGTGAAAAAAACCCAAGTTCCTGCCTCTGTTTCTATTTGTGTTCACGAATCCTTGTGGAGATGCTGGCCTGGTTCTCCGGTAGCCAAGTGCCGGTGGTCAGCCGGGCCCGGAGATGGATTGGGCGGAAGGACGGCGGACTGGGACAGCCGTCGGCTGGAATTTTGCCCAGACATAAATATTTTTTATCACTTTCCGGGCGCGCTTCATCTTGGCAGGACAAGGCAGGGCAGAGTCCTTATCCTCCGCCGTTTATTTCGTTGCATTTGTAATGAAGTCCGGACTGGGATTGGCAGCGGGACTCCGGCGGCGGAGGCAGGGACTAATTCAAATTTAAGCCATAGAAAATTAATTTTTCGCCCCCCTTCTGGGGCGGAAAGAGAGTCTGGGAGAAGGGATGAAGTCGCAGGGAAGTAGACTGGGCTTAGCCGGCTTTACTTGGCTCCAAGGTCAATTAAGGGCCGGCAGCCGAGCGTTAAAGAGTTTAGGCAAATTTTTGGCAGGATCTAGGGCAGGAAGTGCTTCGGGAGAAGTCCCAGGACCAGGAGTCCTTGCTGGAAGAGTTTTTGGAGCATTACAAGTACTGGTCTTGGCTCTCTCTGACAAAAGCAAGTCTTAAACCTTATTATATATATTCTATAAATATTTCTAGAATTATTTCTGCAACTTAAGGTTCCCTGCATCTCCTGGAAAAACCTAATTTTCCCTTAATTTCTACTTTCTATTTTTTTCTATTTATCTAATATATTCTATATATATTTCTAGAATTATTTCTGCAATTAAAGGTTCCCTGCATCTCCTGGAAAACCTAATTTTCCTTTAATTTCCACTTTCTCCTCGTTTCTGGCTAATCCTTTTTGCTTTAACTCGTCCTACGCCACTTCGCTTGGCCAATTGTCATGGCCTTCCTTTGCCTGCCGTCGCCCTGAGCCATAAATTTGTGCCAACTGACATTCCGTTGAGTCTTTAAGCTGACCTTCGACCCCCATTCCCAAGCCCATTTCCCCTCCCCCCTGGCCAGACAAGGCCTCCTCCTATTTTCCTTATATTTTTTTCTGGGGGGCCCTTTGATTAATTCTGGATGAGGACAACGACAACGTCGCTGTCGATGGCCCACAAAAAGTTAATCGTTAGTAATTTATGGCTCTCTCTCCTCTCCTCTCGGAGGCGAATGCGAAATAGGGGGCGTGGCGGAGCCAGAGCCAGGTGAGGCGGCCCAAGAGCCATTTGGCGGAGGACGGAGGACAGAAGATGATGATGAAGATGCCACAAACTTTGACATCAAATATATTTAATTTATATGCCTCATATCCAGGCTCAAGGTTCGTTTTAAGCCGAATTAAGATTCATTTGAGTATAGATTTCTTTCCGTGCCAGAGGAGGATAATGGTGGCTTCGGAGCCAGTGGAGGAGCGGAATGGAGGCGGAATGGATGCAGACAATCATCGTCTCGCATCGAGGCATTCAACTGCGCCATTCCGAGTGCTGAATAAAACACCAAAAATGCAAAAAGAGGGAGGAATGTTGATGGCAGTCCAGTCCGGATGGCTAGTCCCAGGGCCAGGGCACTCTCAGAGCGGGGGGGGAGGAGTACTCGGGACTGGCACACAATGCTCGCAATTGAAAATGCCACTCGATACCCGGAGCCCCATGTCTCCGTCCCTCTGCCTGTCCCATTTCCCCGCCAGAACCAACAAATGCACTCAATTGCAGTGTCCACACTGCAAGTGACCATGAAAAGAACTCTCTGCTCTTGACCGAGGGTCGCTCGAAAGATCCGCTCCGGCAGCAGCAGGAGGAGGAGGAGGAGGAGGAGGAGGAGGCCCACTCTGGGTTCAATGGAAGAAGAAAAGATGATACTGATTCGCCACCTCGTTTATCATGTTAATGCCCAAGGTCCCAACAAAGTGGTTTCGAATTCATTCACTCCTCGTCGTCGTTGGCTTCATTCATTTCATTCATTTAGGTTATGCTTGGGTCGCCACGAGTATTTAAATATAGTTGAAAAAATGGTATGCATTTTCTTGAAGGTTTACTAAAAAATATAAAACAATTCTGGCCATTTTTAAACAGGGGTTTCCTAACCAAATACAAAGAAATAGGTTATATTATCTAGCTATCTATCTATATATCTCTCTATCTATCTCTCTATCTATCATATATCTATCTATATATCTATCTATCTATCTATCTATCTATCTATCTATCTATCTATCTATCTATCTATCTATCTATCTATCTATCTATCTATCTATCTATCTATCTATCTATCTATCTATCGATATATCTATCTATCTATCTATCTATCTATCTATCTATCTATCTATCTATCTATCTATCTAGACAGTCTCTAAATTGTATTACTGCTCTCATGAAATATTCACCAAAGATTGTTTCAGTGTATTGAGACTGCCTCCAAAATCTGGCAGATAACACTATCTTGCAGTTCTTTAAACCATTTCAAGTGTCAACTTTAATTACCAAGTAAGATAACAACTGCAGTGTTTAAGATGAAAGACATATGGGCAACCATTAGGAGATATTGTTTATTTTAGCTAGATAGGCAATATTCCAGATTGTTTTTGGAAATAATCAAAACAGTCTCTAAGTTATTTCCTAAATTATACTTGAACTTGAGTTTTGCTTTCATAAATTATCACAGGACTTCATTAATTACCTACAAGAAGCCAAGTTACTTGGGATACAGACTTTAAGGACAACCCCTGGGCTTTTGAAGAAACTTTTAAAGGAGCTGCGACTCTTAAGGAATTTAGAATCCTTGAGGACAGGAATTCCCTCATTAAATCAAATTAAAGCTGCCAGAATCCCCTTCAGTTGCTTTTAGAATATTAAATATTAAGAATAACCCTAAGACCCAGAGGTTTCCCAGTTGGAGAATCCTCTTAACTGGGGCACCTCTGCCAAAGCTGGTCAGGGGTTCGGGGGGTACTCACTCTTGCACTCGTTGGCGTCGTTGTCGGTGGCCCTGCCCCAGGGACGGTCAAAGTAGAAGGGCTTGCAGCGCTCGCACTCGGGTCCGGCGGTGTTGTGCTTGCAGGCGCAGGTCATGGCCAGCTTGGCGCCCAGCTGCAGGCCGCCGCTGCTGCTCCCGGTGGCGAGGCGTCCAAAGTGACCGCCCAGGGTGGCTCCGCTGGGCGAGTCCTCGTCCTGTCCATCGTCCTGGTCGGCGCCAGCTCCCGCTACCGAACTGAGAGTGGCCACACACTCGGAGGCATGGCCGTTGCACTTGCAGCGTCCGCCGACGGCAAAGTCGGAGACGGCGTAGTGCTGCGAGACGGGCAGGGCGGTGGAGGCGGTACTGGCACTGGGGCTACTCGGGGGCATGGTCTTGCCGGGCAGACTCTTCGCCAGCGGCGGCTGCTGAGGCTGCGGCGCCGCTGTGGTGGCCGCCAGCTTGCTCTGGTAGTGCTTCTCATAGGCGCCGCTGCCACCCTTGTGCTTGGAGTGGCGCTTGCCGGACGGGGGGGACTCGCCGTCGCTGGCATAGTCCAGGTGGAGGTCGTCGTCCAGCTCGAGGTGCTTCTTGGGCTCTTCGTAGTCCTCGTCGTAGCCGGCGTCGGCACTGTCGTTGTCCTGCAGGTTGTAGTCATACTCGTCCTGGTCCCCGTCCAGCTCGAGGTCCGCGTCGTCATCCTCGTCGGCCTCCCGGCTGCCGCCCATCTCGTCGCTGAAGCTGTTGGCATTGCGGGCCTTCAGCAGCTGCGGCGGCAGCTCCAGGCGGTGGAAGATCACCCGGATGTCGGTGGCCGTGACCCAGTCCTGCAGGACCAGCGAGGCGTCCAGATCGTTGGCCGAGGGGCGGCCCTCGAGGGTATTGAAGGCGAACCGCTGGCCGCCGGCACCGGCGTCGTGCTGGGCATTGATGCAGCGGGCCTCCTGCTCGTTGAACTTGGAGATCTTGGCCCGGTCCGGGCGGCCGTAGAACTTCTGGCACTGCGAGCTGTAGAACTGGAACGGCTGCCAGGTCTGGCCGAAGTCCGAGCTCTTGAAGATGGCCAGGGAGTCGGGGCGCGGCGAGCGCGGGCAGAAGCTGAGCGAGATGTAGGTCAGCTCGTACTTCTTGCCCAGGGACAGGGTCAGGGTGACGTTGTCCGGCGGCGCGGTGCTCGGATCGTGGGGCACATTGACCGCCCCCGAGCGCCAGCAGGTCACGTTGCTGGGATTGTTCAGATCGGTCAGCGCTCCGGCTCCGTACCGCTGGTGCGGCTCACACAGGCGGCACTCCCCGGCGCTCCCGTCGCGGAGCAGCTCACAGTACCGCTCCGGCTGCTGGGCTCCGCACACGCTGGACGCCTGCACCGGATTCCCGTAGGCGGCGTTCACGAAGCTCGGCAGGCACTTGCGCGGCTTGCCCTCGAAGTAGCAGGGATCGTTGGCCGAGATGCCGCCGCCGGCGGCTATGGTGGCGGCCAGCGCCAGTGCCAGTGGCAGGATCAGGATCAGGCTCCTCATGCTCCTGGCAGACTCAACCCTGGTTGAGAGAAGGAGAAGGAGAATGATGTACTGGAGGTGCCTCATATTCCGTGGCCCACTGAAGTTCCATTTTAATTTTATATTTTAATTCCGGAAGTTTGCAACATAAGCCAACCACAAACCACATTTAATAATATTATTTCAACCTAATTTGCATTAATAAAAATTATATATATATATATAAATTATATATATATATTATATTCTAAATTATATAATAATATATTTGGTTTCAAACCATTTTTAGATACTATTTATATGAGAAAATATTAATTAAGATTTTTTTTAGTGCCATTTTTCGGGTTATTCGAGAGAATTGTTGAAATTGAAATATTAAGAAAGACCTCTGCATTATTTTTAAGTTTTAGACTTTAAGAATTATTATAACACGACTGAGGTTAAGGAATAAATATCACTAACAACTCTATAAACTATTTCAAAGTGTCAATTATCAAATTTATTTATTTTTTTATTTATTTATTTTTATTTATTTATTTTAAGCTATGTAGGTCACAGATATATGGATTTTACGTGTTCTTTATTAAACTGAGACTGTTTTTGGAACAACTTTGACTAGGAATTGCTCCAAAAAATAAAACTAAAGTTCTCTAAAGCGTGGTCCTTATAAAAACAGACCAATGTCCTTAATAACTCATATTTTCAGAGCCACAAATAGTGTACAAAGGCCTAGTTATTATTAATTACTTTCCGCCGAAATATTATAATTATTTTAAGTTTTCAAGTTAAGATTCCAGGAGTTAATTGACTTCACAGTGGGAATTGCTGGGAGTTCTGTGACTTCCAGGCCCAGAAGTAATTAAAAATTTAAAGGCTTAAGTGAAAACAGTGACTCTCCAAAGAGGTTTGTGGCTTGACTAACTCCGAACTCCTATGTGCACCATGGGGTGCAAGTACTTTGGAATATCAGTGGGCTTGGGGGGAGTCCTGGCAGATATTACGTACATAGGCTTGAAAACGCGATTCCTCGCACTCCACTCCACTCCACTCGCTCTTGCTCTTCCTCTCTTGTTCTCACTTTTTTACTCCCTATTAGTTTGTAGTTCCTTCTCGTTCACTCACTCGCGAGGATCGGTTCGCGATCGCGGTCACCAAAACAAACAAGAACAAAAAATTAAGACGCGGCGACGCGGCGCAGCGCGGCGGCACTCACGACGTCGACAGCAGCGACGGCGGCGTCACTGAGTCTGCCAATCACACGGCATGCAACAGCTGCTCCGTCCCTGTCTCAGTCCCTCCTCTCGGCTCGGTTCCGGCTGCGTTGCGTTCCCCAATTCTTGAATTCTCCAAATCTCCAATTTGCCAATTCTCTATTTGGAATTCTCCGGACTGCGTTGCCACTCGGTCAACGGCCAGCGTGGTTCTGTTCGCAGCAGCGGCGTCCTCGCGCCAGCTTGGCCCAAAAGTGTCCTGATGCGCGCCGCTCTCCGACTCCTGGCGCTCTATTCCGACTTCCGACTCGGTCTCGTTTTCGGTTTCGGTTTCGGTTTCAGTTTCGGACTCGGGACTCGGGACTTGGAATCGGGCTTCACCTCCGGATTCGGAGTCGGTACGGCATGTTGCGGAGGCTGTCGCACTTGCACTCTCACTCGCACTCGAACAAAAAGGTAACACACACACACTATAGACACGACGCGCGCCTCGGGTTCGTTCGTTCTCGCTCGGTATCGCTCGCTTCACTTCGGAATCGCTCGCTTGCGCCGCTTGTTGTTCACCTGGCAAACGCTTGTTCGTAACTGAAACCCCGAAGATAGAGAGCGTGATGCTAATGATGCCATGTTGCTGCTGCTGCCGCTGCACAGTGGGCGATTAGAGAAAATTTCGGAAATAAGTGGATTTGCATTAAGGTAGCCAAAAATATTAAGTTATATAAACAAACTAAAAATAACTACTCAATCTTTATATCCATAACAAAATGGAAATAAGTTCGTTTCCCGACCGTTCCTATGCCAGCCATAATATATAATAATGCTGCGTGAATTTTATGAATTTTGTTAATACAATTTACTTGGATTTTGTTTTAATACATAAGTAACAAAATTTCAACGAATTATTTAAAAATTGTATATAAAATTTAACTCAGTATTAAAATATATTCTTATATGTATATATGTCTACACATATCTTAAAAAGAAACCAAATAATTGTACTTACTTCATACTGAATTTATTAATTTAATACCTAATTTTTAAATTATGTCACTGGTTTTGCTTTTTCGCCCACTGTGCGCTGTGAGATGCTGCTTGCTGTTTGTGTTGCTACCCGCCGGCAGCACATGTTGCTAGCTCTCTTCTACGTCGCGAGCAACATGTGCTCATCGGCCAATTGGGTTTGCTTTAATGTGTGAATCGGACCTTAAAATTATCTTCAAAAAATAAATATAAATACCTTATTTTGTTAGGAGGAAACGATTTAGAAAAAATATGTTATATTTTCAGCCTTACAGAAATATTAAACCTAAAGGCAGATTTTAGTAGGTCAAAGTAGGAGCAAGAACCAAATACATCACCTTAATGTGAACGTTCACTAAATTAAATTCTTTAGGCAGGGGAAAATAGTTAAGGAAAATGTTTGTTTAATAATTTATTATTTTAAAATTTATTTATTATTCGTCTTCAAAAAGAGTGTTAGTAAAACATGCTTTTTTATAAGAAAAAGAAATTTAAAGGGCTAACAATTCTTAAAGGCTACATAAAGGCTACAATCAATTAAAGATTAATAAATTATTTAGATAGGAAATTAGTGGTTATAATAATGTTTGTATTTTAAAAGGGAAGTGCTGCTTGTACTCATGTGGCCTGATGCTGATGTTGGGAAACATTTATGTTCTTGGCAACATTTTTGCCTGCTCTCTTTTGTCAGCTTCATTTGTGTTGCCGTTAACTGTGCTATGTTGACAACGCACCACATAAATTTGTAAAAATAATGGATTTGTGCGTACTTAGCTTTTTAGCTAAGGAAAACGAATAGAAAAGCCTTTAAAGTTAATTTTATAAGGCTCTTGCTTGAGTTTTCACTTTAGAGACATATAAATAATTTACAATGTTTTCTGTGTAAATTTAACCAGATTTTCTATTTAAATATTAAATCATGTGTCCTAGGAGTCTACATGCCAAACCCCATATCTGTAACTCCAATTATTACGGATATTTTGACTTTTTTATGATCAAAAAGACTTGCAAGCCAAGGGCCCCTCGTGCTCGAAGTCAAAACTTCCGCTGGAATGATTCCGTTACCAAATTCCACGCCATTCACAACTGCGAAACGCAGACAGGGCGATTAAAATGGAGTGCGAGAGAGCGGGAGAGAGACCGCGCCATTGTCGCGACGGAGAAGACACTGCGACGCCTGCGCAACCGACTTGTGTGCCTCCTCCGCCTGCCTCGCTGCCCGCGGCGACGCTTCCTGGGAAGCAGCGCGTCTTTAATGCCCCGAGCTTGCCCAGCGGCATGTCCCAGCCACCCAGCTTCCAGCTCCCACTTCCTCCTGCTGCCACTTCATCCGACGCCCGCTGGCCAGTAATTTGTAAAGAGCGACTTAAGAGGCACACGGAAAGAAATTCTGACTTGATCTTTGATTTGAAATTAAATGAATTATAGGAAGACATATATAATTTTGTCTTTTATAAGGTCTGAATGATAATTTATTAATTTTAGTTAGTTATTCGATATTAATGAACAAATAAATAATATATTTAAAGCTAAATAAGGCTATTGAAATAGTAGATCAAATTTACCAACTTAATTTACTTGAACTAATCTCTAAATTCTTTGTGTACAAGAGAGGAACGTGTCGAGAGAGATCTTTCCAGGGGTTTTGCGACGAAGCTTCCGTTCGAACTTCCCATGGAGTTCACCCCCAAGAAAGCACTGGAAAAATTATTATCACAAGCTGAAATTTAGCTGGAAATTATATGCATATTAGAAGTACTGAAATGAAACTGAAAGAATAAACAAAATATAGAGAGGAAATGGGTTTTGTTTCGGAGTTCATCCACCCCTAGTTTTCTTTTATAACGAGTGCTGGTTAACTGATTTGGTAAACAAAAGGCTTAAATAAATAACAATAGAAAATAGAACCTGCTGCAGACTCGCTCCCTCTCTCTCTGATATATTAAAATCGTATGACGGTGACCCTTACAATTACACGAATTATAAATATTTAATAGCTACAAGCATATTCTCGCCGTGTACTTCTTCTGGTCTGCCTTTTGATTTATTGTTTTTGACATTTTTTTCGACATCGAAGTCGTCGTTTTCGGCTCACATTTCTTCGGTACCCCCGAGGCCTCCTCCAGTCAGTGTTCGAGCTCGAGTCCGAGTCCGCGTCCGTGTTCCCGTCCGCGTCCGCGTCCGAGTCTGGGCTTCAAGTGGATTCGGAGCTGGAAATCTGCTCGTTATGTTTTATTTATAACGGATTTGTTGTTGCCCCGCCGCTCTTGGCTTTCCGTCGAGGCATTGTTTATAAATATTTATGCCCGGCCCCGCGCACATGTGATGAGGACTCGTTCTCTGACCTGCTGCTGCGGATTTGTTTCCTCTGCCCTGCCTGCCTGATTTGGGTCCATTTCGGTGGTTCCAGTGATGCCTCCTGAAGCCTGATGAGGTTCGTAATGGAATTTTAATTTTATTTGTTCACTGGCCTAGCCCGGCCTGTTGACGGGCCACGTCGAGGAATACTTTCAGTCGATTTCACTTTGCCTGGAGCTCCCAGAGCTCCCAGAGCCAGGAAAGTGAGCCACATTTACAGCTCCGGCTCCTGTCCAAGTCAGCAGCTCCTCCTTTTGACGATAGCTGCCGGGTCTAAGGTGCACCCCAAGAAACTAGATATGTAGTTTTGTGTCACTTTAAACTTAATAGGGCTTTTAAAAACTGTTTTTATGAGGCTTTGCCACTATATATAGCATTTATATCACTTTTACGGCTTCATATAATTTTGATGGCCCCATTTTATGTTATTTTATTATTATTATTATAAATAAAATATCCCTGGACATGCCGAGTATCAACCAATTAATTAACCACATTTTTCTTGCAGTGCTTGCAGTAATAATTTATTATTATTAATATAAATAAAATATCCCTGAACATGGTGAGTACCTAAAACAAAGCCAATAGAACCCCCAATTAATCCACCAAACTTTTCTTGCAGTGCTTCCAGTAATAATTTATTATTATTAATATAAATAAAATATCCCTGAACATGGCGAGTACTTAAAACAAAGGCAAGACAAGAATACACAATTAATAAACCAAATTTTTCTTGCAGTGCTCCGAAAAACCAAAGAAACTTTTGTAAGCTGTAATTATGACGCCTGTCGGCTGGCCGGGGCGTAAATGGAAGTGGCCAGCACCTGATCATTAGAGAACTGGCTCTGCTCCCGATGGACCCAATGGACCCGATGGACTCGATGATGGCCATGCCCACAGCCGAGCGTTTGGGGGCGTGTCACCGGCGACTAGGCCTCGCCAAATTGCCCACGATCGCGATTTACTACATACATTTTGCAAGGTAAGCAGCTAAAATGTTTAGGCAACGGTTTTTCTTGGCCAAGAGTCAATGGAGGCGGGGAAATCGAGATGAGAGCTGGCTCTGGGACACGGGAAATGTGTGGAAACAATATTAGCCATGATGGCTTCTTGGGAAAAGTGATATACAGTCTGCCAAGTTGGTTGTGATAATTTTTAGGGTATCAACTTCCTTTTAATTAACTTCCTTTTATATGGAATTATTTTACTAATTGTGCTTTTATTTTTTATTAATTTTTAACTTATTATATGGCATGTCTTTACTAGGGATATTTATTTCTCTAACTTATTGTTAAATTTAACAAGGCATTGAACTAGCCTTAAACATTTTCCCTAACTAACTGCATCATGTTACCATTTAAATCACTTTTGTCTACGCTTTCCGAAGGAATCAGCAGAAAACCCATAGAACTCGAACCCTTTCCCTGAAAAAGTCATGTTTTACATCATAAAATGCCAGGAAAAACACAAATCAAGCCATTTTCCGGCAACTCACACTATGAAAATGTAGAAGGCGGGCCTTTGATGTCTCGGGAAAGCTGTCTCATCATTCAGGGAAAACTCGAAGCTGCTTCGCCCTCAAATAAAGCCTTTATATATTATATATATTTATATA